>JAPYZC010000537.1:0-30829 GCA_030522665.1 Ichneumoninae sp. A BG-2022a | reverse complement strand
CGTGTGACAGTTCATGCTCGAGATATTTAGATGCGATTGTACTAATAATATCCGCCCCCAAACTAAATACGCGCGTTATTCATTCGCCCGGTCGTTACAGTATCATCACGTCTCAAAGATTCGCCAGACAATGTTCTCTCGTATGTTCTCCATCTGCGGCGCGTGGTCCGCTGGATGCCCCAGGAAAATGAGGATCATGACGGCGAGTCTGGACTGCGACTTTGTTACGCTGGAGATTTCCTCCCATCGTTTGTGGAAATTAACGATTCCCCCAAGAACGTTTGGATTTTGAACATTTTTCAATTTTTTATTTTATTTTTTTTTCCCGTTCCATCCAATCTCTGCTTCGTACGCGTTTTCCCGACATCGTTCATCTCCGTGCGCGTCTACTACGACGAGGAGGACGACGACGACCCATATCCCTATTTGCATAACCCAGTGCTGCTCGCACCGCTGTGCCAGAGGAACGGCGGTGTATATACCCGCGGCTCCTCTCACCCACATGCATATGGATGGGCGAATGTTCGCGCACGTCATGCTTCCATGCTAGGCCGAGCCGAAATTTCGGCTAAGTCTCCGTGTCTGGCGGTAAACTAGTATAGCACCGGGGGAGAGTCCCTCCGGCAACGCTTCCCATGCCTGGGAGCTACCCGGTACGTGTACTCAGGGATTCATGAAATATAACCCTAATGTGCATATTTTTACGAGGGTTGATTATGCGCGAGTGTGAGTGTGTATCCTGTATGTACGAATATGTGAGAACTGGCGCGATGGGGTTGAGCTGCCCGATCTCTTCTGTGACGACGGCAAACATACTCCACGTTTATTCGAATGAGTCGCATCTTCGTTGGTTCATTAAATCATGATATTCCCACCGTTGGCTGGATTTAAGGAATTCGCCCGCCGGTGTCAAAATGAGTCTGACTTTCCTTGCGTATGCTAATTTTTTTAAATGACCTCACCCAACGGCAGTGGTGAGTGCAGAGCTTATCCTCATTTTCCCTCACTCACCGCCCTCCTCATTGCTCGTGTCACGGTCGCTCCTCCCGCGCGGCTGTCAAGCATCCCTCTCGTTCAATTCTCGGTTCTCCGTGCCTCCGAGCCGGGATTCGTTAAAAACACCCCGGGGTACAACGAGCACGTGACTCTTGTCCGACTTACGTGCTCTCGTCTATGAGGGATGCGAACCGTTTTTCACGACAACACTGCCAGCCATTTCGATGTTTTATCGCGTATACGGAGAGTCATCGAGAGACCTCTGCGTCGGAAGCTCGCGGATCGCTGGTTTACGAGATGGTCCGAATAACCTGTCGCCGGGAATATATGTATGTATATATACCGGCCGAACGGAAAAGCGAGGAGGGAAAAAGTAACCCCGGTCTCCTCACCTCTTCGCGTGGAACTCGGAATCGAAACCCGTCGAATGGACTCGGCAATTGTCTTTCTCTCGAACCCTCTCTCCCTTGCTCTATCCTCTGTTTTCGGACGTAACGCGAGCTCTTCTCTGTCCCTCCCGGCCTCTTCTCAAGGGGGGGTGCTTAACGTTAATGGTTTACGAGCGAGGGCTGCCGAGCAGGCATTCACGTAAAGCCCATAAAAATCAGGCCATTATTTGGCTTCATTAACGCTTTATTGATCGTACGGTGCGGTATTGGAGCTGATGAGCATAGCCGTGAGAGATGGTGACCACGACCACCGGAGTCCCCGCGCCCGGTAGCCTTTCCGCGGAGCCCAGTTTCACCCCCCCCCCCTCCCCTCCCCCCTGTGTGTTCCCCTTTTAACCAATGGCTCGCGACGATCGCCGATATTTCACGCGAATTATTGGCTTTCGAAAACGCTGACTTGCCGATCTAATCTTCGTATATTTATTGCCAGGCGTATCCTCTCCTCTCGCTGTGTCCCTCTGTCCCCCCGTTTTTTTTCCTCATATCCCAGCACCACTTTCAGCTTTTTTCCGTTTTTTTTTTTGCCCATCTTCTCGACCTGCCATCGCCTGAACTGTACGTCGACAATTTTCTCTCTAACTATTTCTGCGTTGCGCCATACATCAAACAATTCTTTCCGCGAATACCACGCGTTGGTCGCGTATAAGTCCTATGCGGAAACGTGGCCTGTAAATCTCGGCGAAACCGATGACCGAATGAAAGTCGCGAGACCGAAATAAAGCTGCTATACAAGGCGATTCAGATGAAGCCATTTCTTTGCCCGAATCGCGCGATCGTCTGCACAAACGAGCTTGGATGTATGTGTATCAGCGTACACGGAGGAAAATGGATAGGGTGGAATAGGCGAATATGGTTCGATCCGTACACCATTGATTTACGCGCCGGTCGGGGCTGCCGAATGAATCGACGCTGGTGCAGATTTCGGGGCCTTGTCACGGCGCAGTCAGGGCCCCACGTTCCAAAATGTCGACCGAGGTACATGCTTCAAACTGAAAACCGCTCGTGATGTCCCAATATTGAATCTTCATTTCTGAATCTCTCGGTACTCGGCCCAAAACAAGATACATGTACTCTTAGCCTTGGTGATGGACGGATCGCAAAGGGCTCCATGTGTGTGTGTGTGGATTTTTTTCTCGATGATATATCGACATGCATTCGCCGGTACCGAGGCTTCGTGTAACAATTAGAGTCGCGGGTGAGTTTGGGGTTGACCGCGACAAAGCGTGCTAGCTGGTGCTGCGATGTCGAAGTATCGAGCCGTGTATTTCACGGTAGCACGATCCTCCCGCTCTCGGGGCCAAAACCCTTTCGGTTTTATCGGTTGTCTCTCGTTCGCTCGTCGATCCCTGCGAGTTACTTGCCCGATGCTTCATCTGCTCGCTCTATCGCTCCCGTTTCCAGCTAACCATGTATCTTTCTCGCTGCCTCGCGGTGTATCCGCCTCCCTCACCGAGCCCCGTTCCCTTTCGCACCCGCCAAGCTATTCCAGTACGGAGCCCCAACGGATGCAATGTAGCTGTGGGGGGTGGTCGGAGGGGTATGGGGGGTATGGCCGTACAGATAGGCGTACCAACATCGTCGTTTCCCTCGGCCGATCCGTGCATCTATGCGCTCAACGGTAACCTACCTATAACTTGAACCAATACCGAGCCGCGGCCGGAACAGGCGAGAGAGCACATTTGCGGATTCCAGCAGCCGTAGCAATAGCACCGGCACCATCACCAGCAGTGGCCGGTAGTGGCTCCGTTGGCCGCGTGCGAGGGAGCATAGAACACACGAAAACACTCGAACGCTCCGGGGAGCAAACGGTCTGCGGTTCGACCAGAGGTGCTCAACAAACCGATAGCCTGCTGGACCGTGGACCTCTAGATGGAAACGCTGGGACTGCTCTGCGGGGATGAACAAAAAGCCTCCGGTACCGTCCCCACCGCCAACCACCGTCGCCTCCCGCTGGCAGAAGCGACCTTTCCAAACCGCAACGCGTTCCCGTTCCATCGAATTGTCTCACCCGGCAAACCGTCGCACTTTTCGCGCTCTCTTTCCGCTCGGTAGCAGCATCGAGGACCTACCTATACGTACGGTATCAAGTACCCATACATACGTAGCAAAGTCTCTTACGTTTTCCTTTTTTTTTTATTTTCCCTCTTTTTTTCTATTCCTCCAATGTGTTATCTCGTCTGACTCCGGGTCGTAAGTTCTTCGATTCGGGCAGGGCTCTCCCTCGGTGGTTCGTCCCCCAGCAGTCTCCGGGAATTTCTTGGCCGCAACGAGGCGCCAGTACGTCACTCGTTCGAGAGGAAGCCACGGACAAACGAGAGTAGCCCCGAGGAGAAGAGAGAACGAGTTACTTTTGGCAGTGGTCGAAAAAGTTAGAGCCCCGCGAGCTAAGTTACAACTGGGTAGGACGTATCCTCACTCTCCCTCGCGCCCTCGCGTCGCCTCGCTCCACCGTCTCGTCGTGTCCTCCGTGCCATCTCCGTTTCCACGTGCGACGCGGAATACCACGGATACACACGTGTGCCCGTCCGTTCGAGGTGCTCGATACTATCGTGTGTGTGTGTGTGTCTCTGCGAGTTGTCTCGGCTGCTCCCGTAACGATTTCTTTCCCGGGAGCTGATCTCGTGATTTCCGGAGAACCGCGCGTTTGCGTCCCCGGAGTACAAGCCTCCCCCGGTGTGGTTTGCAGCCGGGATTGCTCTCAGCGCAGCGATGGAAGTCGCCGCGGTGGAGGGACCGAGAGGGAGAAAGAAGTAGCTCTCTTGGTAGACTGATGGTCCTGGAGGGTTAAGCCTAGGGCAGTCATTTTTCCACGTAGGCCAGGATTAAAAATCTATTATTTAAGGCGCGGGTCGTCACGGAGGGATGAACCCTGTAAATTGTCTGCCTTTGGTGGCTCCTTTGTTCCCTCACCGGCCGTGCTTACGAAAGTGGAAGCGAGAGAATATAAACTTGACTCTTTCTTCCTCCGTTGGCCCACCGCCCCGACTAGACTCCACTGTGAAAACTTCCAGCGCCGTCCCCTCGGCTCGGTCCTCTCTCCTCCCGGCTAGTTTATATACGTACAACGACGATGACTCTGGCTTCGTGTTGCCCCACCGTTCCGTATCCGTGTATCCGAACTTCACGTGGAAAACCCTGTGCCACGTACACGTGCGCGGGGTAACCGAATAGCCGATACACAAAGCGGCCAGTGTACGAACAAGGGCTACACGTCCGGTCACCGCGGTAAGTTGCGAGGACACGTATTATCGTGAACTTACGACGTGGAGTTTTCGCGGCGAGGCCCGTTCTCTGACCGACCGGACGGAGCACAACCCCTTCCAGCTATACATAGTATATACACCCATGTGTGTACACATGGCTGCGACCCAGAGAGACAGCGAGACAGAAATGGAGGGTGAAAGAGGAAAGGCTATTGCTTTCCCGGGTAAGATCTAGTGTGACACACATACACATACACAGGGTGGTAGATACATACTGTCTCGAACCTTTCCTATGTCCGGCACCACCTCCGAGTTTGGTATCCTCGAGTTATCGACTGCTCGGCGGGGGTGGGGAGGGCCGCCCGACGTCGTGACGGAAACTTGACGAGCTAGGTACACACAAGCCAGCAACATATAAACTGCCTTCTCCAACCCCTTGCGTCCCCTTCGACTCGCCTGATTGTATACACACACTCACCTTCTCACTCTGCGTCGCGTCCTCCCATCCACCACGTGTGTACGTCCACGTATGCCTTGTATAGTAACGACTCGAAGATATAGCACCACTACCCTACATATCTGGCGATACTGTAGTGCGGCAACGGTATACCGTTACCGGCGCTGGTGGGGTTCCTGAGGAGGGTGAGGTAGTTACCGTGGAAGCCTCACTGTCGCGTCTGGAGTGTGCGGTCGCCCACGAGCCATCCTCCTCCTGCTGTGCACAGCGGGTGCACGCGATGAAACTGACCTCGTCGCTGCACTTCCTATGGGTTGACGTTCGACGGACATTGTACCGGGATCGGTCAGCTTCATCGCGCGTCGATGCCACCTGTACAGCGGAGAGGTACACGCTACCGGAGTACACAGACGGATAGGGTGGCATGTAAATCAACCCTCGGCAGCCACGACGGGCTGGCTCTCTCTCCCTCGATCCTACAGGCGAATTCTCTATTCCTCCTTCTCCGGCTCTTCTCTTTCCGCCATCCCCCTCCTGTTGCGATTCTCTTTCCGCGCGCGCCACTTTCGCCTCGCTCTTGCACACCCCGTTCACAGCCAACCCCCTCTCGCGACCGCTTTCCCTCCGTATATAGCCGGCGCGTCTATCAGCTCGCACCTTGTACTCCTCCAACTATTTCAACGATGTCGAAACAACCTGACGAAATTCTCGGTCCTTCCGCGTCGTTCCATTGAGCTCGATCGCGTCGATCTTCTCGTCGTGTTTCTCTCGTGCAACCTGTTTCGCGAAACTGCCGGGGGTAGTTCTTGTACCGTGGCTTTGCGCCCAACGTCACTGGCATGTCTTCACTACCACCCCGCCGACGCGCTGTAGCGGGAGCCAGCTTCGCACCGATGAGTCCTCGAACGCCCAATACCCGTGCGGCAGCAACACACCCTTGTGAGGCAAGTCGGGGATGAAACTAAGGGAAAGCGGGGCAAAATGGCACAGTGGGGCAAAACGGGATCATGAGACAAAACGCAATTCTCCAATAACTCTGAGATGGTGGCGATCGTGGTACGTGGGACAAAATTGGTTTGACAATCCAGATGTAACGTTGGGACAAAACGGGGCAGCCAAAAAATGATTGGACAGTTGAGTCTTGCCCTCACAGTCCCGTTTTGCCCCGGTGTGCCATTTTGCCCCGGTCTCCCCTACTCACTCGGTTTCTCTCACACACGCACACACACAAAGCCTCACATCCCTCCTCGTGGTACGACGAGTTCCGCTCTCCTTCCTTCCGGGCGACAAATTGAAATCGTCAGACCGGTTGGGAGCAAAGAAAAACTCGACCAAAGTCCTAAGCCCATCCGGTCTCCTCAGAGTCTGAGGGGACTGTGGAGGAATGAAAGCGAGAAAGAGAGGTGAGAGGCGAGGTGGACCAGACGCGAAGGGAAGCAGAGAAATCGGTAGTACGTACGTGGAATACCCGAAGACCGGACAGCGAGACTCCCTCGTTCCGAAGATCGGCGAGAAGGACGTAGCCGACGGGAAAACAGAGAAAAGTAGCCGTGCTAGAGAGAAACGGTCGGGTGAGTTAGGATCTATCGAACAAAGATGGAGATATCTCGAATTGCCGTGAGATAGAACGTGGGTATGGAGGAGAAGTGAAAGCTCACGGTGGCAGCGAGACGGTTGAAAGTGCACAAAGGGGATTTTCGATGCGGCAGCGAGGAGGGCACGAGGAGAGCGAGACAACGAAACGTTTCCAGGGTGGCGGTAACCAGCGGTGTTGCCTTACCGGACGATATTTCACCCCATAATTATCTTAGCGTGCAACGCGATAGTGCGAGAGGCGGACGGTGGACACGGGAGGGGCGGGATGGACACAGGGGGTGGCGGAGAGTCGGCGGTGGCTCGCCGGTATTAATGCCCGCTGATAATGTACCAATAGTGTCCTAATGTCCCGTAGCATCGGTTGACTAATAGACAGCCAGTAACAGCAAGCGAATTCACTGGCTAGCCCGGCCAGTTCTGCCGGCTGCATTCGCGCCGTGCGCCGGGATCGGAGGGAGATACCGGTGGAGCACGGAGGGAGGAACCTCCATCCGAGGTACAAGATACCGCGGCATACCGCTCTCGCGGACCAAGTGGATTAACCTTCGAATTCTATCGTCTTCCCCGCGGGCGTGCGCTCGGTATTATATCTCTCTATCGCGGCGCTATATACATATATGTGTACAAGCCGGATAGTTTGCCTTTGCTTTACGGTCGCGGAGGCCCCACTGTGGCCGATAATTCGATCGGCTTGAAACGGTAGCCGAGGACTTGGAGATTTAATCGATGATATAGGATGTCGCATTACGCCGGGCACGTATTGATACGTTATTAATTATTAGTATACCCGCGGTTTAGTACCCGCCGCCCCCGATAAAAGCCCCGCTCGTACACTCGTGCGCCTGAAATTGCGCGAAAATTTCTCTACCTCTCTCGTTATATCCCTAGCGTTAAACTCGTTTGAAATCATTGAAATTGAGCAGTACACGTTTATTGAAACCGAGCCTATACACTCGGAGGATTTTCGACGAGAGACATCCCGCGCATACTGATAGTACCGATAGTATGGATATTGATCATTATCCCGCCAACCCCGCTCTCGCGTAACTCATTTTGACCCCCCGGTAATTCGGTTTGTATAATCATCGGTACTATAACGAAACCCATCCTTCCGAACAATTTCAATAAACGGGCAGCTTCCTCTCTCTCTCTGTGCACGTTTCAAAGTTGAATAAATAATAATGTATCCCATCTCGTGTGGTCCCTCGAAATTTACGTGTCGCTGATCAACCAGATTTATTTGCGTTGAGGGACAAACATTTTTCATTCGATTCTCACAGCAACTGCGCGAGCGTGTTTTGTCAATCGAAATACACTCGCGTCCGATAAACGAAAATGCTCAAATCAGACTCGGATCAGTCTCGCCGAGTTGACATTTGGCAAATTTAAAATTAATTTGGTGCAAACGAGCGTGAGTTAATGCGGCTCCGTGTACGCGGGAACCGCGGGCTTTTTGGGTGTGGGTCGAAGCTGAGAGCTTGCGGTCGGAGATACGCGGAGGGAGAGGGGGCGGCAGCTAAACAGATAAAAGAGCGGTCGGGGCGAGAAAAGGGATGTATCGGTGAGGCGAGGATTTGCAGTGTACAAGCAACGATTGTGTGGGTGTGAGGGTGAACGAACGACCGAGAGAGAATTAGTACGAATTGAATGGCGGGGTATAGGGGAGAGGGAGGTGAGGCAGACCCACCCGGATCCAGTAAACGGGCGGTCGGGCGACTGCAGCAGAAACCCCCATCCGAGCCCCTGCCAGCGGTGATGAAGTTTTAAACTATAATATATCGTTGGTCAGGCCACACGTTTCGCGTTGCTGTCGAGTACTCTCGCTAGCAGTGCACGGGGGGGGGGGATGAGGGTGGTTCGGTGTATTTTGCACTGAAGGGTTTGCCGACTGTGTGGGAGTCCGGCTCCGCGCGATTTGCTGACTTTTCTCTTCCCCCCTGCCCATCCCTCCTCCGAGCCTGTTATGGGGGAGGTCCGAATGTGATTTTGCATGTGTTACGCGCGTTCCGGCATAACGAAACGTATTATATCATGCGGTAATATAATCGCACGTCCGCCTACTCATCCTTGTACTTTTCCTTCGGTACCTTCTCGTCCCGCGCTTACCGACAAGGCCCACACACAACGTACTCGAAACTGCACGAACGGCGAAGGGGGAAGCATTTCGCAGTTGGTACCTCTCGAGCTGTCCGTTCCGTCGTCCGTACGTCGAGCTCATTCGTTCGTACCGTACAGCTACTACCCCTCTTTATACGTACACCGAACAATGTATGTCCGAAACAGCCGCGATTTCTCTTATCGCGAATTCAAACGCTAAATAATGGCGTAACTTCTACTTGATGTGTGTATGCGTGTGTGTGTGTGTGTGTATGTCGGAGGGGGGATCTGGTCGCACGTACGCCGGCCAGCAGCGGCGTCGGATCGCAGCCACAAGCGGGATGAGAGAGGGGTGAGAAATTCAACTTGGCCAGACCATACCGTCGGGCTGCTGCTGCTACTACCCTCTTCCCTTTCCCTCTGCACGGCTTTCTCCATTTCCCTTCTGTGTATATATGCGCCACCGCTATGGCCCGGTGAACGTAATTTTGCGGAGTGTGCAGGCTACTCTCGCCCATCGTTCACGTCCAACATCACCGCCAGCAGAGGCAGAGAGAACTACGCGGAGGCATTCTCGTGCTCAACCGAGTCCGAGGCATTTGCTCACGTTTCTTGCCGCACGAAAGTACCAACGTAGCGTACTCTCTGTCTCTCCCTCTTCCGCTGGGTTTGGTGAAACTCCTGCTGACGAAAGTCGTTAGGTCGTGCCACTGGATGGTGCTGGACAAAAGATCCAGCCAGCTTCCATTGGCCAGCCCGGAAAGATGATTTTGTGGTGGTGAAGTTTGCGAACCGCGATTACAATGAGAACGAGGTATATGTGGGTTAAGGGAAGATGCGAGAAAGGATCGTCAAGAAAGGGGATGACTCAGCGGTACACTTGGTCGATACGAGAGCTGATATACGGCTATGATTCTTCGAGATTCGCTATTCACGCGTGCATAGCTTCGACCGAAATACGTAACTTCCGGTCGAAAATTGAGATTTTCAAACCGGAAGTGACGTCACGGAAATTCAGCATTGCTCAGTGTTTATTAGTGCTCGAAAGACCGTCGGCTTCCTAGCCAGAGCTAGGTAGCCAGCATAGGGGAATAGTGGATATATGGAGCGGGCCATATTCCCCACTTTCACCCTAGGCATAGGTAATCGGCGTTCGCCGGCCAGGGAAGGACCGGTAGGGCGTTTTGGCGCATGGCAGCCATTGTGGAACCATGTGCCATTTTTCCAGTTACGGCAGAATCCTACCTGAGTTGTATCGAGCATGCGAAGATGGAATGCACGTGAGAGCCTTCCACATTTTCCTTCGTACACATCTCCACAGGCTATAGACACAAGAGAGTTAAGAAGAGACAGAGGAGGAGCGAGAGGAAAGATGAGGGGGGACCACTCTGGAAAGGAATACCGCAGATGGATGGATGCATTATTATAACGAGCCTCTGCTTCGCAGACATAATGGAAGACTCCGGATAAAGAATGTTCCGGCACGCCGACGTCGGAGGCGTCGGCTAGCCGAGAGTGTGACAGAGAAAAAACGACGGGGGTTGGGCGCTTGGGGGGTGGTCGGAGAGGGGAGGGGGGGGCGAAACTCAGAGAAAACGAGAAAGCCAACGGGTGTGTGGGTATCGATCCCTGCCACTCGCTTCACTCGCGCGAGTGAAACGCTTCGCGCTCGAATCTGTCAAGCGCGTTTCACGAGCGTCGTTTCTCATCCTCGGATTTTTGCACGGAGAAACCATGGGACGATCGCGCGCCGCTCTCGCGTCTCGCTACTTTTTTTTATTATTTTTTATCTATTTTTTTCTTTTTGCGCCGCGAGGGTTGCACGTCATGCCCTATCCGTACATTCGTGCCATGCCCAACGGAATGTCACTGCTGGCTCGAGTATAATTCGCTCGTGTCTCGTGATCTACCGATACTCTGTGTTTGATTGATAGTTTCATGGATTTCTCCGTATCCCTGGATATAGCCCCACCGCTTCTCCCTCCCACTTTCGAAGTTGATTTGGACGCGTCGAGCGTATCCCGTAAGCCTCGTTTTGACAATGTTACGTGACACATATTGAATTGCTTTTTTGAAAAAGAGGGTCAAGGGATAAGCTTCCTCGCGTGCATTGGAATGTCGAGGAACGAATTCCGGCCGGAAATTTTACAGCCATACATCAAGCCTCGATGAGGTTCGGAAAAGTATTCTGAGCGTAGGATTGACGTTGCAACTTAATGTTCCGTGTGATTGTTCTTCCGCTCATCCCTTCGTACTTCGCTGTTTCGTGAACGTGTCCTCGCGATTCGGAGCTGGCAGGGGAATCGAGCTGCTGGCCGCTCGTTGAGCACATATTTAGGTTGGGATCAGGGAGAATAATCCTTTGGATTACCGCTTGCGTGAGGCATGCCCCGCCGAGCAGCCTTCCCGACGGTCCGACCCGAACTCGCTGGTGACTGAATCCGCACGGCAAGATCGCAAGAGTGCCGTCACACGGTACACGTATGAACGTCGACGACATTCGACTGGGTTGTCCCTATCCAAGTCCTACAACCAAAATTAAGTTTACCCAACGATTTCTGGAACATTCGACGCATTTTCGTTGCTAAACTCCAGCAACACCCGGCGCAAGATCTCGGAGATATCATATTCTCACTTTTAACCGTGATAATAAGATCCAACGTTCACGAACACCATTTACCACGGGCTTGTAACCATCAACTCGCGTCTTCCAGCTATGTACCGGAACGATCTTCCGTCGACGGGTTTCAATTTTATCGAGAAAATGAATTTTCTCCTTCTTCCCCCGTTGCCTCGTGCTCCCCGATTCCGTCGTCGTCGTCGTCGACGACTTTGAGGAAAAAAGAACGAGGAGCGCGAGAGTGAAAAAAGAGGGAAAGAAGAGTGGAGAGTCGGCGAGTAGGGGGGCGGAGGTGGTGAGCTTGGAAAGAAGGACGATAAAAGAAGAAGGTCGAGGCAGAGGTGCGAGGCGGGAGTCTCCGGAATAGAGTAAAGACGTTGGAGCGGGCGCGCGAAGTCCCGTGGAAAAATAAAAGGGAAAGTATGAGTATGAGGAGTCGGGGGTTTGGCCCCCTCTCGTGGATGGTTACCCGCGTCGTCGTGGCTGTGGCTACGATAAACGGTGGCAGCAAGGTAACAGGGAGGACGGAGGCAACGGGGATGGAAGTAGCCGTGCGAGGGGTCGAGAAAAAGGGAGAACAAGATAGCGTAGAAAAGCTGAGCGCTTGACGAACGGCGGTTGACTATCGACGAAGATGAATCCGCGAAGGGTGTCTTTAATTTCTAAAGAGTCTCGTTGGCTGAGGGCGCAGGGAGAATGATGAGGTGTGAGCTCGAGCTATCCGAGGGCGATGTGCTCGGGCACGGGATGAGGAACGACGTAAAAGCGAAAACTTGGCAATCCCTCAAGCGGATCTTGAGCTAGAAAGGGTTGAAGAACGGCAGCGAGGTGTGTCAGCGTGCCATTGTAAACCAAAGGGCGCAGAAGTCAGGAGAACGCGCCCTCGGGCGAGCCAGCGACCCGCTCCGGTTGTTTCGCAACCCTGCGTGGAGGCCGAAGGGTAGGAAGAGCAGGGAAAGAAAGAACTGAAGAATGACGAAAGGGCGAGGGTGGGGCAAAAGGAGAGTCAGTCGATACCTGTTGATACTTCCCTCGAATGAAAGTCAACTTGTACCGTGTCGAGTGTTTTAAAAGTCACGCTAACACACATGTCAGTACAGTACGCGCATCCTGTACGGACTCGGAGCACGACGTGTGCACAGAGGAAGCGTCGGCGAGAGTGCGGGGAAGCGACACAGGATCTTCCATTCTCCAGCGCCCATCACTCGTCCCCGCACCTGAACGCTTTCCGCCCCGGCCCCGATCTCTTTCGGGGAAGTTGCCGCATTTCCGCGCAGCGCCGAAGCGCCAGCTGAGAGTGCCGAACCAAAGAGAGACGAAGGTAAAGAGAGGAAAATATAAGGAGGAAATCGAGGGGAAGGGGAAAGGGCGCAACGAAGGAGCGGGACGGGAGAGACACTGCGTCGGGGGTGGCGAGTGAAGAATCAAGGTGAGGCCGTTGCGACTCGTCGCCCTCCCTCGCTCTCTCGGTACACGCGGTAGTTCCTCGGTACAAACTTTGCCAAACTTCGCCTGTTCTTCCTCTATTCACTTTCAGATACAAGGCGGAGAAGCTTGGCCGCCTCATTTTTACCCCGAAGCTTCCTGGCCTCCGCTGGCTTCCACGTCTTTCTTTTCTTTCCCTTTTCTCCTCAACCACTTTTGCCCTTCTTTTACTTCGTTTGTTTACATCCTCGACGGTTTTGCATATCGCTGTTTGCTGGCGCGCTCTCGGGCGCTTTCCCGCCTCGAATGCAACGCTGTAATATCATAGACTGTACCGCGTGTTACATAGGCCTACATTATGCATGATAGCGCGATATTGATTTTTTTTTTTTAATGAGGGCTCCCGCGCGCGGCTCTCCTTCGTGTTGTGACATCGCGCAATTGAATAGTCAACACCAATGCAGCCCTTCCGACTGCGCGTACATACGATCCTCGTGCCACGTCCCCTTTGCATTCGAGCAAGTTCCACACAACGCAGCGGCGCACTGACGACGACGACGACTATCGTTCGCTTCCAGCGAACACGCCAACCCCCCAAAGTGCTCTCTTTCATCGAAATTACTTTCGAGCGTTTCCCTGCGCTTCCCGATGCCTCTAGGCTTTCTCGCGCACACATCTTCACCGATGCAGCTGGGAAACGGTGTGTTGCACGTGAAGGCTTCAAGTTCCGAGGCAGTGCGACTGACACCGATGCTCCCGACCCTCCCGCTGCCACCGCATCCGGCGAGGTGTCACTCGGGCTAGATGAACGCGCAGGGTGTACTCCACTCTAGGCACAACTATAACATCCGAGCTATACTTATCTATGCATGAAGAGTACCCGGCGCATTCGCGTGCACTTTCGCTCGCACGGCGATTTCACCCGCGTTCCACTGTGCTACATATACCCGTCGCTGAGCACTCGCTTTGACGGTATTTAAAAAAAAAAGAAACGTTTTTTCGGAAATCTTGAATGCACGGCTTCAGCCGGGAAAATTCTTTATTTTTGCCGAGTACCCGGTAAATAAAGAAGTGCAAAAAAAAGTTATATTCGGTATTTATCATTTAAATGTTCCACGGAAAAAAAACATTGAGAACCAATATTAAAATAATGTAGCCAACAAAGATAATACCGGAGAGGTTTTTTTTCCATCGTTTCTTTTTTTTAACGAACAATGTTCGATCGTGAAAAGAGAGGGAAAAAAAGGGAAGAAAGCGATGAGAGGTCTAAGAACGATATCGCGGCTGAATACAATGTGGCACGGCGTAGAATGGAAGGGTGAGGTGCCTGTACCTATAAGGATGATATAGTATGCACCAACGGAGCCGTCTGCTTCTCGCTTCTCGGTCTATTCAGTCTCGGTGCTCTCGCGATTGTTTTGCAGTTTTAATATCCAAGATTGGCGAATGCCGGGGATGGTGTCGGCTGTGGCTCACCGAGCAGCAACAGCCGGGTCGCAAGAAAAGCCCGAGTTTCGCCTTCGGGTTTGCCGAGAAGTATATACCGCTGTATACCGCTTTGCTACGTGGAAACTCCGGGTGGTGTTGGACGCGGATGCATTTTAATAATCTTCCACGACCCAACGGCGAACCGATTTTCCCCGCCATACCGACGGCAATACATCGCGGATATTTACAATAGCGGCGCGAGATTGACTCGCCGCTGTGTTTTTTTTACTCGTGTTTCTCGAACTGCCTCGCGAAAACTCCCCCCCCCCCCCCCCACCCCGCTCGACCAGAGGTACGCGAGCAAAGAATTATTGAATGCGAATTCTTGGTAGGGCTGTACAGTTGAGCCATCTTGACCGGCTAAAAAATCTTGTCCGGCTAATGGACATTATAGTTTATCCGGCTAAAAATTGGCCGCAGTTTAGCCGGCTATTAATTTGTATTGTGAATTACAAGGAAACTAATGAAATGAATGAGACATTTATCTTTGGCATATTACTCGTTGAATATTATTCATCTCTGTACTATCAGTAGATTCGACTAAGATTAAGATCTTTAAAATCTTATTGCCACGAACTAATTTTTATTGCCAACATTAAAATAGCCAATATTATAAAAGTCAAACACGACGTTGGCGTTGAAAAAAGTCGAAAATTGAAACTTTCACATCACTTCCTGATAAAAGTTAAAAATTGAAACAAAAATGTATCATTTTCTGATAATGTTTCTTTATTAGTAAAGCTCCTCCATGATAAAGCCAAAAATACAGAACATGCTTTTTAACATAAGGAGCTTTGCGAATGAAGGAACATTATGAGAAAGCGATATGAAAATTTCAATTTTCAACTTTTAGGAAGACGCGATGACAAAATTTCAATTTCAAACTTTTTTCGACGTCATCGTCGTGTTTGACGTTTATAATATTAGCTAAAAAAATTAGTTCGTGGCAATAAGAGTTTAAACATCTTAAAGGTAATCGAATCTATTGATAGTACAGAAATGAATAAATACAACAGGTAATGTGCCAAAGATAAATTTCTCATTCATTTCATTAGTTTCCTTGTAAGTCACAATAAAAATTAATAGCCGGCTAAGCCGCAGCTAATTTTTAGCCGCCGAAACCATCTTAGCCGGCTAAGACGGCTTAGCCGGCCAAACTATAATGCCCATTAGCCGGATAAGATTTTTTAGCCAGCCAAACCGGCTCAAGTATAACAGCCCTAATTCTTGGAGAGGGGGGAGGGACGACGTATCAGCCAGACTGATTTTAAAGTACCGAACGTTAATGTTCTAAAAATAGTCTAGCACGATAATGTTCCAGATGTGTCTAGGAGAAATAAAAAAACAAATAAAAACAAAAATAATCGAGCAATGTATAATAGGGAAATTGAGAACGCCGATGGAGAACGGTTGGTTTTTCCGAGCTCGGACTGCAGCGACGCATCGAGGGTCACATCCGGAGGTCGGCGTTTTCCAACGGTGTGCGGTTGGCCGGGTGGCTATAAACCTTTCCTCGCGTAATCTCGATCGCTTTATAGATTTCTAATAAAATAACGCGTTAAATCAGGAACGCTCCGAGCCCCGCGGCCGAGCTCGCTGGATACGCCGGCCGTGTATGCCGAACCTCTCGGTCCATCCCCCTCGCGTATCCCCCGTGTCTTCTCGACCCGATCGTTCGCCACCGATTCCGGATGCCTGACATTTTATCGAATGGACGGAGAATAGCGACACGGGGCCGTGGCGAAAACGAGGCCGTCACATGTCGCGAGAGCCGAGCTCGCGAAAGCCACGTAGGCTCGGCCGGCACATTGCGTGTATTTATACACATTAAACGTAGTCGTACATACACCCCGTATATACATATTATTTCAGTCGATGTGCTCGTCGATACACGCTGCGTGACTCGAACTCGCGTGTTCTCGCATGGCCGACGTAATTCACGCGACATATTTCTATGAAGTTTTTTTTTCACCTCATACGCGCTGAATAACCAAGCGTCCTCACTCCCGTGTCCTATGGACGAGAGCGGGGCAAAACGGGATCTGTGTCCCGCACACGAAACGCCGCTTTTTTATGGCACGAAAGTTAGGAGCGATAAAAAAAATTCTGAATCTTTCAGAGATCCCTGTTGCCCAAGATATTACATTATATTATAAGTGGCAGGTTTTTATGGCTCAGGCGCTTCGCCCGATCTCCATAGACTATGGACTTTGGAAACCGAGAGTTGCGAAAGTTCACCAAAAACACGTCACTTCCGATTTGAAAATCTGATTCTTCGACCGGAAGTATACCGCCGTACCCGAATTACGTCACTTCCGGTCGAAGAATGACTTTTTTTTCCCACACGACGATAGAGCACAGCGCGGTTGTGAACCGCATTACCGTGCACGAATACACGTTCCATCGCATCAAAGTTATGGTAGGACGCTACGGGGGGTGGTGTCCGTGTCGCACGAGCTCGAAGACTCCCCCGCGGCGCTCGGACCATCGGACTTTCCGCTCTCTCGCGGCTCGGACAAATGGTACCGGACGCCGACCGGTGACGGAGAGGGTAAGAGATACGTTACCTCCGGCCAGGAAGACACCGTGGCACAGTCCCTATATCCAGTAGCAATATATCCAGCAAGAAAAAATAATAATAAAGATCTCTCCCTCACTTTTGCATACTAGCCTCGGGGAGACGGTTGGTGGCGCTTCCGTTTTCCGGCAGCCTGATAATTCGCGGTATTCCCGCACGAAGACAAGACCCCGTGCATCGTCGTTTGTACCTTGCACAATTCGCATGCATATAGATATATATGTGTATATACATATACACATATATATGCATACACACGTGTATGCCATACATTCTATAAAACAACGATGCGGCACGCCGATGCCTTTGCCCGGCTTCTCTCCATAAGCCGCGTATCCACTGTGCGCCGGAGAGATTGTACGTACGGGAGAACCGCAAAAGCAGGCATACCGCGAGCGCGCGCCGACCCGATGGAACCGGAAACGCGAGGGGGGCGCGTGGCGCACGGGGCAAAGGGATGGCAGAAGTCGGGCGCGAGCGCGGGGAATAAATTCTTGTATCAAGATTCAAATAAATGCATTCGAGGGCCGCGAGCGAAGTTGTATACCGCGGGGGATACGGGCGAGGGAGAGATTGCCGTAATACTCCCCCAACCAGAGCGGCAGCGGCACGCCAGATCTTCCTCGTTCGCTCTCGATGCTCTCCTCTCCACCCACCGTCGCTCTCCTCCCTTCCAACCCATTCGCTTTACTTTCGTTGTTGTTCTTGTTGTTGTGTTTTACTTTCTTTCTTTCTTCCCTTTTTTTTGTTGCGAAATTCGCATCCCGCCTCCACCGCCGGATTCCCTTTCCCTCGATCTCCACGGCTTCTGTTTCTCGGATGAATGCTCACCAATGTTTCGGATCTCCTTCCCTCGTCCGCCTCCTCTTCGCTCCTCTCGCCCGTTGCCTTCCACTGCGATTTATTCATTTATCCGACTGCAGATCCCTCGCGAGATCCGGCTTGTTCGTCTCTGGCTGTTCTTTTCTTATCCCATTGAAACACACCGTGGAGAGTAAAACGCGAGTACGAAATCACTTGTTCCTGGGCTCTCTCTCTCCGCCGTACGGGGGAGTGTGTTCCACCTAATCCCGAGTGAAATTTGCCAACTAAAACTATTTCAATCGGGCTGTGCGGCAACTCTCAAGCCAAACGCATAATTCACCGGGGCGGCGGTGAGGGATGCAGGGAGAGAGTGAACTGGATGAGGATGGTACGTAGGGCGCCCGACGACTCGACTACGGGTAGTTCGAGACGGAACGAGGGAGGTGAGCACCTACGTGCGCGAAATGCAATGAGACGAGGGGGACCCCCAAGAGGTGAGGGAGGGAAGGGGGAAAGAGTTACATCTCTCGCGACGATGAATAATTTAGTGGTTGGCAGGGTAAAATGGCCGAAAGTGCATCAACTCCCCGGATATCTGTGTCCTTAATTCTTAATTCAGAGTTCGGCGAGCTCGCGAGTTGAATAAATTCCATACAAGGAAAATTGTTATTGATGATCGGATTATCCGCGATACGCTCCTAATGCGGAGTACCGGAAGGACTATTCGTACCCGCGGAAGGTTCGACGGGATCCAAGTTTGTACGATCTTCGCGTCGAGGGGTGGAACGGCGAGATGAGGATTCTGGGAGAAAAACGATGGAAGTCGATAAAGAGAGGAGGAAGAACAAAAAAAACGGCAGTGTACGGAAGATGGAGGGGGAAAAGAAAAGAGGAGTGTGCGAAAAGCGAGGGAAATCGATGATGTTCCCTTAAAAATTGGCTCGCGTCGATTGAACCGAAGAATAGCTGACGGTGAACGAGGTGGGAGTCTATATAGTTATGGTTTTCCCCCAGGTCGATCGGTGACGGTGCAGAGAGAGGAGGCGTCGTCACGCCTCGACGCAGAGTCGGCTCTCCGACAGCGGTGGCGACCCTTGGCAACCCATTCCCATTCGGCGATAAAAAGAAATAAAAAATAATAATAATAAAAAAATCAATATTTTTCTATTTCGAGGAGCACGGGGAGGGCAACGGCGAGAACCGAGTATATATTCGGTTTAAGAGTTGGAATAAGGGACTCCCGCGGAAAAAAGCGTATACAAAAATATACGCTACTTTCCGGGCTACAGTAGAAAATGCTCTTTGCTCGCACATTTAATGCGAGTTATTTCGAAGGAACCTGTGAAAAAAAGAAAAACATAAAGGAAAAAAGACCCTACTTGTGTCGCGATTACTTTCAATGTTGTAGATCCTGTCTGCTCGCTTCCGGACCTTAAAGAGTGTCCTTTATCTTGGCCCATTAATCTATCTTCGTTAAGTTCGCTCCCGAAAGTAACGTCCGCGAAACCCTCGACGACGGGGGTGACTCGCGATCCCGTTTGGAAGCTTCCAGTCACCGTCGGCGATCAAGTCGCCCCTTCTTCGTGCTGCGCTTCCAAGTTACAAATGTAGAGAGTCGGCTTTTCGGTGCAAATAAAACTTCTGGTTGTACAAAAATGAGTCTTCGTTTTACAATCGCGGGACAAGAAGTGTCATAGAGCCAAACTGTTATGGCAATCTTTGTCAGAAAATGTTATTCACAGAGAAAAAAAATTGTTGGATTAACCAAAGTCGTGGCGACATACGTTCAAAGCTATAATTTACAACTAGAGCACAAATAAAGCATTATTTCGTTAAAGGATTATTTGTTTCAATCGATTGAAAATTTGTCGATTGAAACGGACACTTTTGTTGTATCAACCAAATAACACCTTTGAACGTATGTCACATCGACTTGGTTAATCCCACCAATTATTTTTTTCAGTGTAGGTAAGGCTATATCAAGGTATGACAAACAGGTACTGCAGATCCCGTCCGTTTTGTAGCCGGCATAGAGAATCGTTGTAAGATGTACAACCGCGCATTCGCCCCGTTCAAACGAAAGTGATATTAGGGACTTAAAAAAAAGTGCCATTTCGCTCCCTCAACGCCAGCAGGAACGCACCCGAAGTCCTGACGCGAACAGCCGACGGAGACTGGACCGTATTCAACACGTTCTGTAGGGGAGAGCGGGGCAAAATGGGGCAACGGGGCAAAACGGGGTTTTTGGGCAAAACTAAATTTTCCAATAATGTTTGGATCGGACAAGGTGGCAAAACTGAACAGAAAAGCCTGATGTATCCGATAGGGCGAATTCGGGTATCCAAAAATTATTGAAAAATTACATTTTCCCCAAAACCCCGTTTTGCCCCGTTGCCCCATTTTGCCCCGCTCTACCCTATATACCCGTCATATCTCTGCACAATTTTTGCCAGTTGCTGGATAGGCGCACGAGGCGGCTTCGTCAAGGCACGTTAGCCTCGGCATGGCGCACAGAGGGACCACGCGATGGCACATATTTTTCCTAAATCAACGAAATAACTCGTGCGCACCGGCGTGTGTCTGTGTGTGGACGAGGAAAAAAAAACAGCGGCACACAGATGCAAGTAGCGGGTCAAAAACGCGTGTAAAATAAATTGCGGGCTTTTACGGTGTTCCACTCGGTCCGTGTCTAATGGTATATATGTTACGGGCAGGAGAGCTCGTGAGAGAGATATCACGCTGAGTAACGCGTCCTCGCATCGCAGCTACGAGTGTTCGTCATTATGGTCCACCGTAACGCGGATTATCGTCGCCCGCGCTGCCGAAATGCTACTGATGCCATGGTTGGCCGACCGAGTACACAGCACCACCGCGGTAGAGAGGGTGACGTGTGTGTGTGTGTGTGTGTGTGTGTGTGTGTGTGTGTGTGTGTGTGTCCGTGTGTGTGAGTGAGAGAGAGTTGACCATTGCTCGTCGGTTGGTCGGAGAGCTGTCGATGAACGTTGCCGAAATTACCTGCGGGATGGAGGTGTAATCTCGCCGGCTACTCGTCGCCCTGATGCCATTACCGGTGTCGAGTCGAAAACGCGTCGGGCATGCCAGGAACGATAGCTCGTAACGCGGTCTGACTATAACGACGCTGAATCCACTCGGACGTTCTTATCCCGGCGTGTAACAAGCACTCCGAAGGATTTTAAGAGCCGCTTCCGAGCCCGGTCAGGTAAATGCGCACCTGCACAGGGCAGGAGAGCCTCGGTGGTTCAGTATAAACAGCCAGGCACGAACCGAGTGTAAAAGTAAATAATAACGAGAGAAGGAGGGAAGAGGCAATCGTGGACCAGGTACTCCTCACTTCTTCCTCACTTTTATCCTCACCGGGAGAGAGCCCGGATCGCTCAGGCGTCTCGCGAGGTCCGCAGCAGCAGCGATGGTCGTGCGGTTGTGGAGGTGCACAACCACGAGCCCCGTCGGCGGTCACGGCAAAGACAACCGGAGTGAGGTTGCCGGTGTGTTCCCTCGGTTAAAGCCGTATAAAGAAACCGGGGGCCGGATCTCGAGAGCTTACCTAACGCCGGAGTGGTTAGAAGTGCAATCAGCATTTACAACCGTCGGTCCCCGAAAGTTTTGCCATCCCCGCCGTGAAAACTGCGTCTCCGTGTCTCTCGCTTCCACTCCCCGGGATAACCGCGGTTATAGCTCCGATGCATTCTCCATAGTCTCAGCTACGACCGGGAAGGAGGGAAAACCACCCCCCCGCTCTTCGGCATCCCCCCGCGGTCCTGGCACATCCTGCGCACATAACCTCGACAGCACCGCTGCCACGGTGCTTTATTATCATATGTTTTTACTCGGTGCTCCTCTTCTTTCTTCTTCCTCATTCCTTCCCTCATACCCGATTCACCACGCCAACGAGGACATCGTAGTTTTATTCTCGTTCCACCGAGAGCCAGGCTACTCCCTCGTGACGCGTCTTCACCCAGTCTAGCGCGCTCCCCTCGTCTTCGTTACTCTCTACAACCCTTTTCCTCTCGGTGTTCTTCCTCGCCGTGAGTAGGCGTCTCTGGGACTCTTCGTTGCTCTTTCTTATTGGCCTGTCCCACAGCGAGTCACCCACAGCCTCTCGCTCCTCGTCCGTTCCTCTCTCCCGATCATTCCGTCTCAACGTGAGTCAAGTGTCGCCCGCTGTTCGGGCAGCGGGCGCAAGAGGACCCGAGGAAATCGCAAGGAAATGACGCACCTCTCCAGGCTCCATCTCGATTATGGACCCTCGAAGATCGATATTCAGTCGATTCACGTTAACCGAGGGAGGCGAAGTAAAACTTCGCTCCGGCCACCGCCGCTATCGAGCTCCCGCCGCAGTTATCGAAGCCACGGGCGCTGCAGGGGGTAGGCGACTTTATGCTCTCGTGCTTTTACCGAAAAACGATAAATTTTCGTTTTTCCTCACATTTCGAGACGCATAAAGGTCCCCGGGCGAATATCTCAATGGAATTCGACTTCAACTGTGCCCGAGCGTGTACACCTCGACATCAGCATCCCCCTCGGCTACGACCGTTCCGTGCCAAGGACAATGAGATTCTCTCCGGATACAATTATAGTATACGTAGGCGTTAAATCGTCCAAGTTCTGGGATAGGTGTACAGTGTGTGCTCTCGCGGGTGTGAGGGAGATAAAGGGTCGCGAGGCGATTGGAGTTTCATAGGGTGCGAAACGATGGAGCGCGGTAACGTCGGTGCGGCGACTGCGGCTACCTTCTCTGTACAGTGCCAGTTTACCGGCGCAACACCGATATAGAAACGCCGTTCGGAGGCGTTATCGGATTCGCCTGGCGCTCGTGCGCGAGCGAGCCCGAAAACAGGGCCCGTTGTCTTTGCGCAACAACGCCAGCGTGGCCAGTCGGGGAGCAATAAATATGTTATTAAAATTACCATAACAGCGAGCAGTAAAACGGAGCATTTTGCAGTTAATTTTCCGGTTATCTTGGTAATAATCTCGTTTACGCCCGGGGTAGTTAACCCTTTCGTATAGCCGGAGGGTGAGAGAGGGAGATAAAGATTGGGCGAGAGGGGGTTGGCTGGTAGCGTTGGGTCGGGGCTTTCAAACGAGGCGAGGGAGAGTGAGGAGGTGGAAGTGCGACGCTGCCGGGGCCGAAGGGTGCAGGAGGAGAGGCCAGAAGCGTATACCGAGCCCGTCATAGAGCTCCAGCTCGGTACATTAATATAAGCGGCTTACACGAGGAAAATACGAATCGGGCCGGGTGTTGGCGGGGCGAGGCGTTGGATGTTACATTATAACGTCATCGAGCTTGCGATACCTCGATGTAATGCCTCCAGCGAAGCCACGGTCCTCACGTTTACACGTATCACGTTAACGACACTCTGTTACGGACGATTACGAAGCGGAGAAAGAAATTGCAATCGCGATAGGTAATCCTTCGACGCCCCTCACTCTTTTCGCATCCGGTCGGGGAGTGTTTCGTCGCATGAGACAAATATTCTATTCTTCAAAAGTAAAAATAAAATTAGTCGGGGTTTTCCGCGAGCAGTAGTAATAAAACATCTGCGAGACAGCCGGGGTTCTTTCTGTATAAAAATAATCCTTCGACATCGAAAAGAGTCACGAAAAGGTAATACACTAGGCAATAACTCATTTATGACTCCGCATATTCAGGTACGTCACGTTGCTCCGCGAGGGTCCGCCTAGCGCGAAACCTTTTTACCTGCTAAAACACAGTGCAGCTAGCGTCTTGCTCACCAGTCAGGCTCGCCCAATTTTCATTTGACGACGTGCGAAAAATGCCCCTCTCGTTGTCTATTTGGCAATCAATTTGTTTTACTCCACTCTCCGAATATCTAAGACCCTCCCATTTTTTTTACTTCAGCCACCCAACAACCTTTCAAATTCAGTCTAAGAACTTCAGCGGTAACGAACAGTCGCATCTTGGAAACCAGTACCAAACGGCGCGTTACCGCGGACTCGACCAAAGTGTAGACATCTCACAATATCGAACTTTGTTTTTAGTTAATCCGTTTTACGTGCAACAGTGTAAATATTTGTTGTGTTTGTCAATAAATAAATAATTGTGTTTTACCAAAGTTTCAATATCATCTCCTCAATAATAAAGATAACGATCGTTGGTGATTAAGTTCCCTGACGGCAATCTGTACCAGCGAGAATTCGTCACCATCAGCGTGAGTTCAGGCCTTACAACCCTGAACTGAAAAACCATCGCGAGGTCCCGGCGTATAGAACAGGGAGCGCGAAAAAAAGGAATCGCGATAAAGATCCCAAACCCGCGCTCCGCGAGGATTAATAGATAGAAAAAGTTTTCTTTTGATACCGTAGAAAGATAATGGAGGTGTAAAAGAAAAATTCCGGAATCGGGTTTTCCGTGCGATCTTCCATGGTCTCGGGGTGGCCCGCTTTCCGGGCGGGATAGCCGAGTCATCTTTTGGGAACCCCAGCGTTGGCCCGAGCACCGGGAATATACCGAGGCGAGGGACGAGGCTGAGTGACATCACGGAGGCGTTATTAGAGAGCAGATTGATGAAGCCCCCCCTACCCATCGCTTTCTCTCGATCCCCCTTGCGAAGCGACGAAAGTACCCGGGGGCTGTTTTCTATCCGGCTACCTAGCTGACTGGCCCCAACGCCGATGTACTATATCCCACGAAGCTCTAACCAACGCGCCAGCAAGGTCCTCGTCGAGGTTTACTTTGTCCCTCACCTTCGCACTCCTCAACTCACGATTTCAAGTTTCCTTCAAGCGCCACCGCTTTCGCCACGGTACTCTCTCTCTCCTCTCATTCCTCTCTGGCCTCATCGAGTCTTTCGTTCTTATCTCGATCCAACCGTGAGATTTTTCAGCCCAAAGATTTTACCGCTGACGAGCAGCTTTTTTTTCTTTCTATTTTTATTCTTTTTCTTTACCGCTTTACTTCTCGTCGTCCTCGGCTCCGCTCGACCTCGGCTCCCACCCTCCCCATACCCGTCGACATAATTAATGAGTTTTGGGCTATCCTCGGCATCCGTCGCTCCATGGACAGAGTTGTGCTCTCGGTTTATACCCCCGAGCTGGAAGGGAGGTTACAGGATCGTAGTATAAGGAGCCGAAGAAAAGTTGAGCCGAGAGAGGAAAAGAAAGAGTACAAAAAGTGAGGGGGGCGCATGGATGCGGGAATGATGAGCATAGGGGGAGGGAAGAGGCGAAGAGAGGGCAGAACGCGATCCGGAAACGACTATAGAAGAAGAAGAGAAAGATGGCGAAGCGAAAGAAATAAGAGAAGTTGAAGTTGAAGTAGAAGATGAAGGAGATAGCCGAGAAGCTGAAAGCGCCAGTGGCCTACAGCACAAGATAGATATAGAGAGTGAGATGCGGCTAAGGACTATACACAGACAGATAGGAGAAACAAGTACACGCGAAAGCCTCGCAGTCTCGTGTATTCCTTCGATACTCGCACTTGCCGACGGTGAAAGAGCCCCGGACCCGGATGCGGGCATGACGATACGCGATTTTGCCAATTCGGGCTTTGACTTGGCACACGCCGTCGTCTCTCTCGCCTCACCCTCCCCGTTTCTTCCGTTCCCCGGAGCCGCGACCGGTTCCTCCTAACCCGCTTCCTCCCTCGTGGCCTGCACCGCTGCTGCATCGTTCGACGACCGAGTCCTAAAGGCTCCGCAGTCTACGAGGCCCTCGAACGTTTTGCAGAATTTCTCGACTCCTCCGTCCGGACTTGTTCCTTCGACTCTGCTTTACTCTCGACAAAACCCCCAGGACGCAAAAAACTAAAAAAAAATCTCTGCTCTTCCCGATGTCTTTCCTCGTCGCTACTTGTCTAGCTTCTTTCGCGGATACCACGAGGACCGCCAAACGACTGACTTGTCTTGAGAGTCCCGCGAGTACCGTGACCGCACTCTCGCCCACTATATTCGCCGCATATAATCAGGACTTCTGTATCGTCTCCGTCATGAATTATTCTTATTCATAGTCAACCCCACCGACAGTCCATACCGACCGATACGAAATAAATTATGAATCCGAGGAGCTGCTCACCGGGGCGAGCGTAATGATGAAGACGAGATGGGAACATCGTGGATGTCTATTTGTGTATTTTATCAGCATAAAATCTCGTGGGCGTCTCGCGGTATATAGGGAAGAGCGGGGTAAAATGGGGCAACGGGACAAAACGGGGTTTTTATGCAAAACTAAATTTTCCAATCATTTTTGGATCGGACAAGGTGGCAAAACGGGCCAGAAAAGCCTGATGCATCGATGGGGCGAATTCGGGTATCCAAAAATTATTAGAAAATTACGTTTTGCCCCATGCCCCGTTTTGCCCCGCTCTCCCCTACCTCGTCGCGATGCTGATATTGAAGGACGTCTGTATCGTGCGTAGACCGGGGCAAAACGGTCCTCCATTTGAAATGGGATATTATTTTGTCCTTAGCTCCCTCATAAAAATCAGTAAGATAGTGCGTTTCGTCACGGCAGTGTTCCGTTGTGCCCCACTCTCTATTGTATACGGCACATTTACGCGTGGCGATCCCGAGATCTTTGCGCAGAAGGACCAAATGCGATGTTTGATCAAGCCCCGCTCGATCAAAGGGCGAGCGCCGCGACATGACGTTTCCTGCTGCTGCTGTTGCAATTGCTCTGCCCCGTCACAGAGGAACGGGACAGTTGTCGGATACCCACCAGCCACCGGTTTCACGAAACATATCAAGCGGAAAGTAGACTCCCGCGAAATCCAACACCTAATTACAGCCCTTCTCTCGAGGGATCGATCGACGTGCTGTTTCCCCCAATACCGAGTCGCAGGTTCATCCGGTGACAGCGCGGGAGGAAAGGAATGATCATCGAACGAATGAAAGCGATGCAAAGAAAGAGGAGAGTCACACCGGCGGGCCATAGAAAGCGGAAGAGCGCGAAAGGATGACGTGGATCCGATGCGCACACAGCTCACCGCTCGCCGGAGCAGAAATTGAAAGGGAGCGAGGGCAGAAATGGCACGGGGCCGGAGGTTGAATTAAATTCTGAGATTTATCGCGTCAATAACCCGTTTATTAATTTATGATTCTATATCCGTTGTACGTACACGCTGGCGGGAGTCGGTATTTCCGTACGTGTTGTCATAGAAGTGTTGCGTTACATACTTGCTTCCGGACCGGTAGCCGGTGGATGAAAGGGGAGGAAAACATGAGTGAAACAGAAAACAGCGGTGAGAATGGAGGATCGAGACGGGGGGCGCTCGGTTTACACCGGCGGTCGGGCGAGAATAGCGAGAGAGGCGCGTTGAGCAGCGGGAGGAGGGGGCGGTTTGGGGAGGACGGGGGTTTCCGAGCCAGCGAGGGAAGCGAGTGAAGGGGGTGACTTTAGGTATGGGCAGTGGCATGTGCCATTGGCGTGTTCCACGTCTAACTTGTATTGACCATTACTCAACATTACAAGCTGTATGTAGCTCCGGGGGTTTCCTCCTCGCTCTCTCCCTCTGTCCCTCTCCCGGCCGTTCACCGCCATGCGACGCCCTCGTGTTGGGATCCCTCGTTCACACACAGACAGGCGCCGACACGCGCGTCATGTTCACCGACACGCACACAAACGAACGACCCGCTCCTCCTGCATCCAGGCGTCGAACTATAGCCCTCCCACGCCCTTTCGCTTCTCTCCTCGTCCTGGCGACGCGTCCTTCGCTCCCCGAACGCTTTGATTGATCGCGCTAATTACCAGAACCGCAGTTTCTCCACTTCGCGATGGAAAACTAAGTGCCCCACCCCTCCCCACTCCAACCCCCGATCCCACAGGCGAGAGCCTCGACGGGAAAAGCCCGGAAACGTATTTACACGGGAACCAACGGCGGCGAAATCGCTTTCACGGCGGACAAGCGAATCAAATTTCGAACGCGAATTCCTCCGAAGGTTATCGGGCTCGAACGTCGCTGACGAGCTTTTTCAGCGAAATTCTTAGCGGTGTAAAAAAAAAATATAAGAATAAAGAGAGATCTACTCTACTTCCCGTTGAAACTGAAAATTGTATGTCGAATGAGATTCTCCTCGAGTTCCTCGGGCAAAATATAAGTGAGCGAATAATAATAAAACAACAACGGACCTCTTGAAATATTGATTACGTTCCGGTGTACACAAAAGTGCGTCGGGAGAACGGACACTCGGAGAGACTCGGGAGGGAGATACGAATAATTAAGTAAATGAATTTTTCTCGGTACTTTTGTTTCGGGATTTGCTTTAAGTAAAGAGAAACTTCGTGGCGTCGGTTGTGCCACTGGGCTGATTATACACGTATATACAGTGAGCGGCGAGAGAGCTTCGCGCTGAGAGAAGTGCGGAGTGAACGGGGACGAAAAGTGAAGGAGGAAAGGGCGAAGAGGAGAGGTCGAGAAATGGATAGTCAGGAGGGAGGTTAGCGCCGCGAGTCGAGAGTTGTAACTCTAACCCGCGGAGCCAGCCAGCTTCTTGCCTTCTCTCTACTATCGATTACTTACTCAAGCCACCCTCCTCAAGCCATCTATGCCTCTCGCTCTCGCGGCTCTATCCTCTCCTCGGTACTCTCGCGCTATTCACCGCGCCACTCACGTTTCTCTCTCCTCTCGCACTTGCTCTCCTCCTCCACCGTCGTTGGCTCGACGGAGCCATGGAAAGAGAGAAAACCCAGCGTCTGCCTTACTCTCTCTCTCGGGCGAATCTGTCGCGGGAATCCTGATCGCGAAGCGAGCGCGAAGCTTTGAGCAGCGGCGCGCGCCCTCGGCGCTCGCGCTTCGTTCGAACGAACAAACTTGAAAAAGGGATTCGAACGAGCGAGTTATGCTTTCAGCTTTCGAAATCCGCCAGACGCTTTCACCGTCCCCGTCGAAGCTCTTTCAAGTCGAACGTACAACGTTCGAGGTTCCCTTACGTATACGCGAATAACGCGAGCGAGCTTTCCTCGTTTCGCGCATAGACTAAAGTTCATCTACGTGACGATTGGAGTACAATGCTGCTGGGTCTCGCGTTCCCGATCAGTCGATCTCTTTCGAATGCCTTACAAAAATAATTATTTTTTAAATTCATAATATATCAAATATGTTGTAATGATCGAGCGAATGAATAACGCGCGTATTTAGTTTGGGAGCGGATATTATTAGTACAATCGCATGTAAATATTCCGAGCACGAACTGTCACATGTCTGTTCGTTCTGACGTCTCAGTCCAGACTGTTTTACATGATGATCGATCTTGCATCGATCTCATGTAAATCATGTGGGTCTCAACGAATAATCAGCTATATATTCGTTACAATATATTGATTATTAATTATAGGTAATAGCATAGAATTTGTGATCACCCCTATTGGTTAGCAAATTAATGATATTGTAATGATCGAGCGAATGAATAACGCGCGTATTTAGTTTGGGGACGGATATTATTAGTCCAATCGCATCTAAATATTCCGAGCACGAACTGTCACATGTCTGTTCGTTCTGACGTCTCAGTCCAGACTGTTTTACATGACGATCGGTCTTGTATCGGTCCTCCGCTCGTCCGTCTATTGTCAATCCTAACTAATATCGTGGGTCTCAATGAATAGCCAGCTATATATTCGTTACAATATATTGATTATTAATTATAGTTAATAGCATAGAATTTGTGATCACTCCGATTGGTCCGCAAATTAATGATATTATGGTTCGGGCCATATTTGCCACTGTTACTATAATATTTTACTGAAATTGAATAAATTCCATTCCATGAATTAAAATTCAACCATTCGAAAATTGGGCGCATAGAGTAACGGAATTTTCGGCTCACGAAGGGGGATTCATCGCTGTCAGCTGTTCCTATAGTAATACAGGGCAGCGCCCCTTAAAGAGGAAAGGACGATCCGGGAGAGCGAAAAGGAGCGAGTACCGGGTTCTCCGCTGTATCGCTCCCGCTGTCTGGAAACCCCCGCGAGGGTTGAACGACTCAATTGCGAAACAAGGTCTCTTCAGCTCTCGCTTCGCCACCCTGTGCCGCCGTCATCGCTCCCCGAAACACCACTGCGGGATGCCCTCGATTGAACCGAAAACGAGGAATCCTGCGTAATAAAAACGTCTCCTGCTCGTCGCGCGGCTTTGTCTGCTCGATTTTTCTTACCGCGCTCCGGAAAATAAACGACATGGAAATAACGATTCGAAGCGACATTGACAAAAGAAACGTGATGAGTGAAGAGCGTTAATCATTAAAGAACTGTATGAGAAACGATCTTGAAAAATTGATTGTGTCAATCAACTGTGAAAGGGTTAATGTTATTGGATCGCAAGAGACTTGGAATAAGCAGAGTCCGAGTTGGCTTTTGGGGCAAGAGTTTGACCCAGTGACGCATTGACCATAGCGGTTTTCGAGGAACCTTTTAACCCGGAAGTCTCACCAAAGACGGTTTCGCATCGACGATACCCAAGAGTAGATAGAAATTGTCGATGACTTTGATAAAACGCGAACTCCCAGAAAATTCATTATGTCAATCAGCTTTGAAAGGGTTAATCACGCCAAATGTATTGGGTCGATGCTACCCTATCTCGTCCCGTCGACTTGCAGTTCCGGTTGCAACCCGACTATCGCCGCCACCGTAAAATCGCATTTGCTGGGAATTACTGTCCTCTCCAAAGCCTCCTCTCCTTCCGTTCTCATTCTTTTTCGTTCACCGTTTTTCCCATTTTCTCGCTTCGGCTTAAGTGACGCGGTTGACTGACTTCCACAGCGGTAGGGTACATCACCTAACTCTTAAATACTTTTTCCCTTCAAATGCGATATCGGTTTCGCGGGGAGGAACGGAGGGGTGGGTGGCTCGGGGTTGAGGATAATATTAATACCCACTCTCTGCTCGACTCCGCTGATTGGGTACGTGCCAAAATGGCTGACGAGACAAGCGGCGTTCGAGGCAGATTCCGTCGACTTCCCTCACGACGATACCAAAGCCCATCCTCCTCTTCTTCGTCCGCATTCCCCTTTTCTTCTCGGTCTCTTCAGCTACGATTCCACCGACGAAAGCTCTTACAGTTCGACGCTCTCGCTCAGACTCCCGAGTCTGGTGAGTCCCCGGTGGACTCCCGTGGAATATAAGCACACGTACAGATATATATATATA
>JAPYZC010000536.1:0-40851 GCA_030522665.1 Ichneumoninae sp. A BG-2022a | reverse complement strand
GTGGTGGCCGCGGTCGCCGGGCGGGTTTGGATTGTTTTTTTTTTTTTTTTTTTTTCGATTTTTTATCAATTCGTTTTATTTTTTGTGCTTTACGAACGTTCCTTGCAAAAATTTACGATGAATTGAAATTGTTATTTTTTTTTTTTATTATCGAGTGACCACGTGAAAGGAGTGTTATCGCGATAATGTGCACTCGGGAGATAAAAATAAAAAAGAAAATTGTTCGGTGATTGTAGCGTTGTTGCCGGGGGGATAATTATTTCCACGTGAAACACGAGAGCTGCGTGACGAAAGCGACACCGAGGGGATAGAGTAAAGCGTTTTCATTCAGGCTCACGTGGCACGCCGATCGTCGGATGAAGTTTAAGTACCGAGGAGCGGGGTGGCCCGCTCGAGTGAAATACATGCGATATATATAATACCGGGTACAGTAAAACTATTCGCGAAGCGCGCGCGGATCGTGGAATTTCCGATTATGGAAACTTACGCGTTAAAGTTTTGTCCGAGTACCGGCCGGGTTAGTTCGCACTCGGCTGACACTTTTCGACGTGTGTCTATCGGATAATCGTTGGAGAGCAAAGTTTGCCCACTTTCTCGACGATTGTTCGACAAATCGGGGCACGGTGTATAATTTTACGCGCCGGTTTGCACAACTTTGAAATGTTTGTCGCGACGCGCGAACACGTGCAACCTTGCTATAATTGCGTGAATTTCGCGTGGACACAATTTCGTTGCTGTTTTCAGTGGCAGACATGGTCAACCGGTGATTTATTTTCTTCTTTTTTTTGTCCAGTGATTTAATTTACTATCCAAGGGCATCGGCGAATGGACAGTTAAAATTCGTGAACAAATACAATTCGTCAGATCCGCACATTAAAACGGTTCGTTGAAATAAAATATGTTGAGGAAAACAAAAAATTCGGGTGAACTTTTGAAGTATAAATGTGTAGTTGGAAGAGAAAAAATAGTTAGTAGAATCCATATCGTTGATACAGAGAAATAAAGTCACAGTGCTTACCGCTCAGCTTAAAGTTTTTCGTACGTGAGAAGGGTCCTTTGAGTCACACTTGAAATTTTGTACACACGTACAGGGCTTGATTAAATTTAAAAAAAAATCAATCACGTATTATATATCATCGTCGATGGAATCGAATAAATACAAGAATATAAAGTCATGCTTTCTTAAAGAAAATAATAATTTATTATTATTCAAATAATAATGTATTATTAATAATAATAAAATAATATTTATTGTTATTTTTAGACAGTCTAATCTTTATATTATTTACTAAATTTTTGTACACGAGTAGAATACATTGTGCCGTATGGATCTCTCCTATTATGTGATGAAAAGTATCCGATTTCAGACGGAATAGGTGAATGTATAGAAAATTTTGGGGAGTTGAAGAAAAATTATTTTTCGCTAGTGACTGTTCATTCGTTGGTGAACCCCGGTTTTGTGTGTCGATATTCAAATAATGGCAAGTAAAAATATATTAGAAATGGAATTTCAACGATTTAAAGAGTACTAACTACTGACGAATCGACAGGTTTCATATCAGTGAACAAATCTTCTAACAATTTGAATTTAGCATGACAATATTTCGCTAAATTATGAACAATTTCACGTATGCGGTTACTAATGTACTTGCACATTGTGCTTATTATTATGAACCGGGGCATTGAACCTTTATGAAATTCCGATAAATGCAGTAATTTACGGAGCTTAAAATTAGCGACTGCCTTAATTTAATGGTTATCGTCTCCCATGCATCCACCCTCTCGTCATTGTATAAGCTGCTAAATATACAATTGAAGTACATTGTCGATTCGATATTCTTTCGTTCGCGAAGAAATTTAAATCCGATATATTCTGCGTGATAGCTATTTAACAAATCTTTATAACATTTTCTTTGAAACTTTTTGATAAATAAATAAATAATTTTCTGCCCCTTATTGTTTTTTTCATACGTTCAGATTGTGTGAAAATTAGTGTTGAACTATTTTACAGTTGCACCAAGAGCAGGGTTCTGTCTGGGCTCTTCTAGTTTAATGCAGGCAATACTTAGTAGTGAATTTGAGCTTTGAACTCAAGTTTCATTTCTACTCATTCCAGTTTCATTTCTTGAGTAAAATAAAAACCATGTTCCAACACAGCATCTCAATCAATTTCTTATTGCCTGAGTGTCTCAGACGATAAATTTCCAACCATACGCAGTATACAGTAAAAAAGATTTGCACATTAGACACATTTTTTTTGCCACAAACGTCCACAATTATTTTGTCGTTAATTTTATTAAAAATATTTGTAAAATTAACAGATCATTTTATAAAATGGACAAGATATTTTTCGTAAAATCAACATGAAAAGAACTGTGAACGTTTGTGGACAAGAAACATTGGTATCTATTTTTCTGTGTAATAATGTTAGTTTAAAAGAAAAGAAGATTTGTTTAAGTGCACTATTTCATATCAACTGCAATACACCAAGAGAGCACTTAGGTTCTTCTTCACCATTAATTGGAAGATTTGCGAAGAAGTTCGAAAAATTGGAAGTAAAAAAAAAAGATAGAAATTATTGCAAGCAAAACGTCAGTAAAATGTGGATATTAAAAAAATATTATGTTTTTGAAATATATAATATTTTTTTGTACCATTTGTTACCCGTAAGAGTTGGAACCAGGATTAACAGTCGACGAATTCGACGAGCATAGAATTAGTATTCAATGGCCGGGACGATAGTACGATGCAGTGTAGTAATATCGTAGTAGTACTCGTAGTGTCGGACGAAGAAGAACAAGAAGAAGAGGAGTATCAGCGCGTGCGGGCCGGCGCGTAGTAGTACAAGCATGAGTGCGGCCCGCCCGCAGTGGTTGTGTCGTAGTAGTAGTAGTAGTTCAGTAGTAGAAGCGATGCTGTGTCGGACGGCCGAGTGAGAAAACGTGCGAGGGAGCGAGCGAGCGAGAGAACTTCATGAATGAACGACCACTTCGCTTTCGCTCGACCGCTAATGGGCTTCCTTTCTCATACACACCGACAACCCCTGCTGAACCTCCCATACCGTCGCACCGATGCCATTTATTTTTGCAACCTCTTACGAGACTCGTAGTAATTCACGTTGCATTCAGCCCACCGTGACTTTTATTATCATAGTTTTTCGTCGCGTGTTACAATACCCATAGAGTTTAGAGTGAGTCTTGGAAAGAAAAAAAATTGTACACTCTCACCGTAATGCTTTTATCACTCCGTATACATAGAGGTGAGTCTATAGGACCGGTCGCGAATTTACGAATGCAGACGGGACAGACAGATAGATAGATTATTTCTTGTTTCCTGGGATAAATGCCCTAAGGATTAAGCAATACAGATAGGCGGTAGATAAAGGAAAGCGAAGACAAATTTGAGGACAGTATAGTACAGCATAGTTTCTAATTTCAGTTAAATGCACTTAAAAGGGTAATAATAATAATAATAATAATAATAACAACTGAGTATAAAGTAAAAACTAAGTACGCACAAAAGTAAGCACCGAAACACTAAATACGCTTGACGATAGTGAAGAGGAATTACAGTAGAGTCGCTACCTCACTCGTAGACAACTTGTATCCTGTTCAAGATATACAAGATGTTGCAGAATACGCATCTTGAAGGACTCAATCGAGGAAGCCCCAACGACGGATAAGGGTAGTCTATACCAGAGATATATATGTCGGTAGCAAGGAATGGTTTTCGGTACTTCGAGGTTCGGATAGGGGTGAAGAGTAAAAAGTTTTGGGAAATTTATATGTCGGATATGGCTTTATTGAAGGAAAATCGAAGGTCGAATTTGCCCGTAGCTATAAGTTAAGCTGAAGGTCTCAATCTTTGAAATTGTATACTCTGTCTTCATCGACACAACGCTTTTTCTGAAATTGATGTATATTTATTTAGATCTATTTTTGTTTTATTACTCGTGACATACCACGAGTTTCTTTTTCCATGGAGAATAATCCTTATATATTAACGATGACAATTGAATAATTAACTATGATATCTGAAGAGTCCGATTCGTAATAGTCGAACTTTATCTCTCAATAGTTTTTATTTAATTGCCACGAGAGCCATTAAAATAGAACTGTCGAGAGGCCGCGCAACAGTCTTTCAGGTTTGTCGAGAGAATATTCCGTATTGGTGAGAGTTGCCTATATTGGAGAATTTTTATCAACGGTGAAAAGAGAACGGCAGCCGCTCGTTTTGTTTTTCTCCGTCAAGGCCTCTTTGTGAAGTAAAAAGCGAGCAGTCATCCTTAAATTTTCATCATTGAAATGTTCTTCGAACTTCAACGCCGGTTCAACATACACAGAAAAGAATAGATAGTAAGACTTTAACAATCTTTATATTCAAAATACTTTTATAATAGCTATTCTCATTTGCGTAGTACCGCATAAGTATGAGTTACAGAAAATATATAATATGTATATGTATTGTGAATTTGTAAATGAAATAAAATCTGCAATACGCACATGCAATTTTTGCTACTGAAACAGCATGGTAAATGTTACTATTCGATATGATAGGGAAATTTGTCATGCTATTTAGATCGTAAAAATTGCACGTACGATTTATCTTCTTTATTTCATTTATAAGTTTTCAATACATATAATGTACATGTAATATACATTATATCAATACATTTTGCATAACCCATACTTAATAGCTAGTACACAAATATTTAGACTACGATTTCTAAAATATCAGTATCTTTTTGTTTCGGTGTACGCGATTCGATCCTGTCCGGAGATGTAAGCCGACTTAGGGGTGTTGGGCCAATCTATCCAGAAGCTGAAACTTGGAGAGTGCCTCATCGTAGCCGTGGGCAACAACCCAAGCTCGTGAACGATTACCCAAAGGGACGTTGGACTACTCGTCACGGTCATTACGAGGAGCTAACGTCGTTGATGGCCATTTCGTGGGGGGATGCACAAGAGCACATGGTTAACGTAAAGAGCGGCGCAATGGGTCCCGGCAGGGCATCTCACGGGTAGATCTCCATTCGCGGGGTAGTTGTCCGGAACTTGCCGCATCGGTGGTATGCACGTACTGTACCGGTCCACGTAGTGTACCGATAGCTGCGGCAAAGAGAACACCGGAAAGGGCAGGCGCTTGCATGGTACAGCCTATCGGCCACGTTCTCCCGCTCTCTCGACCGATGTCGCAACAATTTTCATGCCGGTGATAAAATCGGCATGGGGAATTTACTGCCCGCACGCGGCCCGCACGAGGGTATCGCACACTTCAGTTCTATGTACCAAACTCGGCCAGTTCTTCCTCTCTTCTGTATCGCGCCTGCTAGCTTGGCGTGGAAATAACGACGTTTCATCGGACGTGATCGTAAACCCCGTTGAGTTGTATCAACGTGCCTGCACTACCTCTGGCCGTCGCAAAACTCTCGCATGCCCCTCGTATCAACCCCCCCCCCCCCTGACCCGTCCACTGTCTCGTCACATATAATCCTCGAATACGAAAACTTGGCGGGAATCGCTTCACCCGAGTTCTCCTTTTTTTCCTCCCACATTCTGAAAGAAATCCTGCCGCTTTTTTTGTCGAGGATTACAGAGTTCTTTTTTCTTTCATGAAAAATGTTGTTGCATCATTTTTAACACCGGCAGATAATTTACCAGACTGCTCAACGAGCTCTCAAAAAATGTTTCGTAAATTATAAACTACGTAAATAGCATACCTCGCGCGTCAGTCCAAATGCGTTCAAATTTGAAATTTAATATCGACATTAACGATAAATAAATAAAAGTATGCTTGTATCTTTATCGCGGTTAGGGGGTCGACGAATTCGGTCGTACCTCTCTACGCAAATAACATACCTCTCGCTTCATTCCAAATTCGCCCAAATTTGAAATTTAATATCGGCATTAACGATAAATAAATAAAAGTAGCCCGTATCTTTATCGCGGTTAGGGGGTCGAAGAATTCGATCGAACGATATATAAGTGCAGCAGCCCGCGCGGGTCGGCCAGTAGGATTTTATTATGATCGTCTTGGAAGTGGGTCCACAGGACGAACGATATTTCGCGTGAGATATAGATAGGGAAGGAATATTCAGGAATTTCGTATTATAACGGAAAACCTTTGCTGGTTGGGGTTGGAATTTTGCATCGAGTAGGAAATCTCGCTGGTGCACGATTACGCGAAAGGGGGGAAGATGAAGGGTGACGATACCCCTGGAGCTGGGAGGAGAGCATAGTCGCAGCGGAACGGGATGCTTGAAGCGGTTATTTGAGTAGCCCGGAAGGGCCGGCACTCTCGTTCTCTTACGATCTTTGCTTCCCTCACTCGGAAGAGACCCGATGCTGCCGCCGCCGCTTCGGCTTCCTCAAAGATTCTATCGGCCGTCGACCGCCACGGCGTGTCCTCAATCTCTGTTGGCATTCGCGCTCGATAGCTACAGAGACTCGACTCGAGACCCCGAGGAGAAACGACCGTGAGGTAGGCAGGCAGCGCGAACTCAACCGTCATGTGGGTTAAGTCTTCCCTATATGATTTCTTTTCACAAAGTTCCGGATGCAAGCCTCCGGAAGCAGTAACATTCCTCGTTGAAGCTCAATTTTATTCTTCCCCATCGGCCTTATCGGGATTTTTGTCTTTCGTTTTACAATTATTGAAGAGCATTTTTTAGAAGGTCGATTTCAGTCCATCCATTGGGATTTTTACTTTTCATTTTATGATTATTTTAGAACATTTTTTAGAAGCTCGATTTTATTCTTTCACTATCAGCCAATCAGGATTTTCAATGTCCATTTTATGTAACATTATAGTGTTCGTCGGTTATTTTTTAAATTGCAGTTAACATTTCGTGCATGTCTGAGTCTGTTTGGGACGAAAAAAACAACCAGAACTTTTGGGACTATCTACAATATAATAAAGTACTGCGGGGGTGTGCTTGGACGCTTGCTGAGCTCGTAGAGGCTCAGACACTCACACAGAGAGCCACAAAATCCGCTGGTATGAGACAAAAAGAAAGTGAATAAAACAACAGATGAGGGGATAGAGGCTCGAGGCGATAAAAAGAGGTTTCATAACTCGGAAGAAGAAGGTTATTAATTTCGCAAATTGTGACGACGTTATAATAGAATTTCGATTCAGACCGTAAAATCAGTTTCATAAAAAAAATCCTCGTCGAGGACCGCGAACGGGATCCCATTGGCTAATCTTCTTCTTTTCCTTGATAAAAATTAATCTTTCACTCGGGCAAATCGCGTCAGGAGCTCATTAAAATCTCTGTCCCTCACGCTTTTCCTTCCTCGTTTTTCCAAGATATCGCCGCTAATTGACGCAACGAAGTTCCGACAGGTAGGCAGAGAGTGGAGAGGATTTCTCTGCGATGAGGATAGAGCGTATAGCGAGCAGCGGGACGAAAGACGAGGCGTAGAGGAGGGCGAGTCATAAGCCAATGTGCGGCTGAGCGAACGAACGGAGGCGCTCAATGGCGAGAGTGGTCGACGGTGCGTCCATTATAGTAATTAATATCATTACAATTAACGTCATGCGACGAGCGGTCATGATCTGGCATATACCGGCCGTCCAAAATTGCTATGCCAGATCGTAGAGGAAATAATATGAAAACAAAAATACTTTTTTTTTTCAACTTCTGTAAATTCAATAATGGATGACAATTTTTTTAACTGGTTAATATATTAATCGTCTAAATTTGGATCGCTTCTATCAAACGAAGACAGATTTATTCGTGCTTCCTCCTCGAGACAACTCCTCGAGACCGATCATCCGGTTGATCGATGGTGAAAAAACTGCAACAGACGCTTTTTTTAAAATCTTATCCTTTTTCTATCGCGCACATGTAAAAGAGGGAAAGATAACTTAGATCGAAGCTTGATTATTTTCACTACTTCAACCTAGTGCCAAATTCCACTACTTTAATTCTTCCCAAGCGCCATTTTTTTATTCAGTAAATCTTGGTTCTTCATTTGTGACGGCGAATACGGTGTATTTATCGCTGCTCCGACCAACGATCATCACATCCAATCCGTGGAAACTCGCCGATTTTAAAACGCTCGTATCTTTAAAAATTCAATTTTATCTCTTCGTTAATAATTCCCGAAATTCCCGTTAAATTCGCGCGAAACCCTTCGTTGCAGCTTTCCACAGAGAGTTAATAATCCTAGCAATCGATTTTAATTGCCCGTTCATTGATATAATCTCACTGCGAAATTACTGGGTGGCCGGGTTGTCCCCGCGGCGAAGGGGAGGTGGATGGGACGAGGCTTTTATAACTCACGATCTATAAACGAGATTATAGTATTCCAACGCAGAGTAGACTACCGGGACGGTATATTTTCACATAGAATTTTCTCGACTTGCTCGAGTCAAGCGAAGGAGCCGGTTTGATCCGTGCCCTCTTCGCAATTAACTTCGTTGCACGTAGAGCCGTGAGAAGCTTTTCCGGGGTCGAGGGGGAGGTTATTTTAGCGAGAGTTCAACCGTAGATCACCGAAGAGAAGGACGGACCATGCTGTACAGAACCTGGCTGCGCCCCTGACATCAGTTCCGGACTCGCTTTAGCCGGACATGCCCTCCTCTTCCTTTTTCCTATTCCTTCGCCTCCAAAGATTCCTTGATTAAAAGTGTTTGGGTGTAAAAGTTGTCGATTCGGAAAACGATTCGAGTTCGTTCTAACCGGTACTCTACTACAAATATATATATACAACTATACTCTCGTTATCCGGCTCGAGAACGGGAGCATCCACTTCGATTAATGGCCTCGAAACGCGCCCGCGGTTTTACGACGATTGTGTTATTTCACACGTTATATCGCTTTTTTAGTATCACTGCTAAAGACTCCCAGGTAAAAGCCGATACGCGTTGGCGTATATGTTTTTGCAAAAAGTAAATACATTTTTTTAATATCGTTTGCTTTAAGTACAGGCACCTCTCGATAAAGTGGCGATGCTATTGCCGTCGATAAACGGCGCCAAGCAAAGAAGTCCTGTCGTCCGTTCTCGTTAGAATACTGGGATAGCAAGTTTATCCTCCCCTCAAGGTGCGGTGAAAAATCAAAACAACCTTAAAATATTTTCAATCAATTTTTATCCGAAACGGTTTATTATTTTATTCTTGAATGCACATTCGGAGAAAGATGCATTCAAGATTTTTGACTTTTTCTCTCTCGCACTCATACGTGTTTACTCTCCCCTTAACGAATCACGCATTCCCTTAACGAATGGCTGCTTCGAACACCTCACTGCTAAGAAAATCATGACAACCTAAAAAATTTGTTTTTGAGGTTTTGGTGAAAATAATGTAAAACGTCGAGAAATGCGAAATGCGATTTTTAATCATAAGACCCGGAAATCATATATTTCTGTTCACCCGGAGATGCTGTCGAAGAACTATCCTACGAGTCTGAGAAAGGAAAAATAAAATCTCCCTCGATATCCTCACCCGACGCAGAATATCCTCCGAGCTTTCACACGTTTGCCGTTGGGCAATTCGTTCTCCCCCCGGGGAAACTTGGTACTCTCGGACACGTACACCCCGCCACCGAGTCGGAGAAAGTCGTCACGCTCGTGGAGACCCACAGGACGATGGTATACGGGACGGTCAGATTAACTGTACAGCGCTCACCTCTCCGCACTGGTCCGAACAGCTTTTCGAAGCATTGCGGGCGGACGACGACCGGTTCTATATGTAGCATATATAATACATAGTACATATAATATATAGACGGGGATACCCGAGCGGGTTGAAGTAAAAAAATCACTGAGCGCAGAGAGTGAAGAGGCACGAATGGGGAGATGGACGGAGTGAAAAAGTTAAAGAGAAACGAACGTGATAGAAGAGGAGAAAGTAAGCAATGGAAAATAAAAAAAAAATACGGCAGGGAAAGAAAGAAGGGACGGAAAAACCGGGAGAACCCGCGGTGACGTTTTCGCCGGGAAATCTAATTTCCCTTTCGAGGATGTCGACGGGAGGTTTTAAAGGGAACGTCGTCGAGAGTGGGGGGGGGTGGGGGGGGGGGGGGGGGGGGGGGGGGGGGGGGGGGGGGGGGGGGGGGGGGGGGGGGGGGGGGGGGGGGGGGGGGGGGGGGGGGGGGGGGGTGTGGAAGCCGGAGGGATGAGGAAGAGAGTCAGGGATGAGAACGCCGGCGTCGGAGAAGAGGCGCACTCTGACTCGAAAGAGGAAGCGAAGGAAGAGAAAGGACGCGCGGGCGACGAGAGGCTGACGGTGTAAATATTTAAGCAGCAAATCCCACGGTGGGCTCCGGAGAGCTCGGCCCCAGCGGGCGAACTAAACAGCCCGTGAGGGATGCTGAAAGATAGAGCGAGCGAGGGAGGGGAACCGAGAGAGGCGGAAGAGGTTGGACTAGTGGGAGAGCAGAGGCGTGGAAAAAAATACGAGGGTGCGTGGATGGATGATGAAGAAAAGAAAAAAAAGTAGAAAAAAAAAAATTACCGCTCTGTCCGCCGACGGCCAGGTAAGCGTTTTTATCGGGTTTCGCCATTCTTTTTCTCTTTATTCGTTATGGTTGTTTTTTTTGTTTTCTTTTTTTCATCCCTTATTTTCGCTCGCTCGCTCCCGCTTTTTATTATTCACCGTTGAATAACTCACCTCATCTTCGGCGCTATATTTCAGTACCGTCGTCGAGTCGCGGTGGTTCGTGGTGTAATATTTTGAGCTACCTCGATCATCGGTGGCGATCGGTAACTGTTTTACCGACGGAGGATCGTCGCCGGTTCTAAATCGGCGGCGTTGAATTGGAGGGTTGTGTTTGCGAGGATTTGCGGGGAGGGAGAGGAGGGTGCGGTAGGCAGAGGGTTTAGAATTTTCAGGATAAACGCGAAAGGTTCGGTAGGGAATGAGCGCTGGAGATGGTGGCGAGATCGTCGGTAATTAATTGGCGTGATTAATCGGAGAGTCGCGCAACCCACAGCAAAAGAGGGCGCGGTTGCTCGATCGCTTATGATTCAATGCCGAGGATATTCGGTATGGCTGCCGCGGCTGATGTGTCCTGGCGTGCTGAACCACGATCGGGAAGGTTTTCTATCATTATCCGATGTGAGATCGTACGCGCAAACCGGAAACTCCACGGGGGTGCAGACGCCGGCCGTTAATTGATTGGCGTCATTAATTCATGGCAAAAGGTGTTCGCGCGCGAGATTTGGGCGCGGCGTTCGATCGACTGAGATCGTGAGGAGGCTAGATTTCTCTTTTTTTTTTTTTTTTTAATTCGTCCATTATTAATTTTACAAAAGCGACCTGCCAGCAGACACAGCACGCTAGTACGATAACGAGGCACGGATGGGGAAAAACAACATAAGAAAATAAGAAAACAGAAATGAACGTAAAGAGCAGATGACGATTGGTGAGACGTTTGAAATTTCATTTAATTCTCGAAAACCTCCGAATGTCGAAAAAAAAAATCGATCGTCTAATCGTGAGGTTTCACTTTTCTTTTTTTAATTCATTCATTATTACTTTTACAAAAGCGACGTCGATAGCGATAACGAGGCACGAACGGAAAAAAAACAACAGAAGAAAATTAGAAAACAGAAATGAGCGCGAACGATAGAATGATGATCAGTGAGACGTTTGAAATTTCGTTTAATTATCGAAATCCTCGGAAATTCCAAAAGAAATCGATCAACTGATCATGAGGTGGCTAGATTGTATTTTTATTTTCTTTTTTTTATTCATTCATTATTAATTTTAGAAAAGTGATCTCCTAGAAGGCACAGTATGCTAGTACAATAACGATGCACACGAAAAAAAAACAACACAAGAAAATTAGAAAACAAAAATGAGCGTAAACAATAGGATGACGATCGGTGAGACACTTGAAATTTCATTCGATTCTCAAAAACCTAAGAACGTCGAAAAAAAAATCGTTTACAATTTTACAAATTTTAGACATTAGTCCGGGACATCCATGAGGAAAGTGATTTTCGTAAAAGCGATGAGTCCATTCGTTGTAATGTAAAAATTATGGAGTATCATTACGGCGTTCCCGCGATACGATTATCCATCACCGTGGTGTATCTCTCGTATGTGCCGACGTGACGGATCTGATAGCGGTGAGATAAATAGTGATAATGGAAAATAAAAAGTGGTGTGGGTACAGCGAAGGCGATGGAGGAAGTCAGGGAAACGGGAGGGAAAAAAGCGTAGTGAGATGCGGGCAAGTATATACGGATTATATAATGTACATAAGCGGAATAGCGGAGGAGCGTGTGGAGCGAAGCGGCGGAGAGGCACAAGGAGTAGGTAAAGTATCGCCGGGGCATCGAGCGATTTAAAGAGAGAAACGACCGGGGGGAGTTTTAAAATGTTTCGCCTTCGGTGCAGTTAGTTTTGCGAGGCGCGTGGTTCACTTCCGTAAGACATCTATGGGCTAGCCGCGCAGAGTTGGGGTAACAGCGCTGGTCGCCGTTTCGTCGACCACACAACCAGAATGTACAATCGAACGTACACGCGCAGCGGCACGGTATTTTATGTACGTATATACATGTATGTACGCACGGGTATGGAAGTACGGCAAAGTGACTGCGGGTTATCTATACAGCTAGATAACGGGGGGGATTTGGCGCGTACACTCGTGAAGCGTGAAATCGCGTACGTCCTGCAACATTTTTATTCCTCGCTGGCGGAGAATTCCTTCTCGGGGTGATTTATCGCGCTTCTTTCCGCTAACTTATTCATCTCCTCATTTCCGGCTGTAGTCGGCAGTAGCGGCGGTCGACTATAGCCCGGCCTGGCGCTCCGGTCAGCTCAGAGTCTCTTATTTATCGCCGGGAGACCTCGCAGTCATCTTTGAAGTATGATTGATCAAATATTTTATTTCTCCTACCAGTCGCATTGTGACAATGGCGATAAAGGTGGGAATGGAAAATTGTAATTGATGATGTCGAAGGTACGGTAAATTATGGAGATTCCAAAGTCATTGCCGGCTGGGCCATCAAAGGGTTGAGGGCGGGTCGGTTAATCTATAAGGTAGTGGATCTTTGTGATACCCTGAACAATTTTTTTTAAAAGAGAAAAATAAATTACTGCACCCAAATTTTCGAGGAATATGAGAAAAAGAATAAAAGTTAGATGGAATACAGTAAAAAAAAGTTTGTGCTTTGTACAATAACTTATCATCCACAATTTTTTGATTGCACTGTCCGACTCTAGATTTACAGACAAAAGTACAAAATAAAATTTTCAATGACACACGAAATAAAAGGACAGGTTTTTATATTCAAACCTGAAGAAACAAGTTCGTCACTTATTCAACAAAATTATTTTTACGAAATTTCGTATTCGAACTTTAGTAAATTATTTTTTACTTTGAACGGTGACCGCGTTTCAATCTGACGATCGATCCCTTCCGCCACTTGTCCCGAGTGCGAGACGTATTTGGCTTTTCGTAAATTCATTGCGTCCTCTGAAGTAGGCTGTAGCTCTTCCCGCTCAGACCTTCGTCCGGTAAACTTATATTTATTTATCGGAGTAAGACTCTCACTCGCAGCGCCAATCCACTTGCCAACTCAAAGCAGGGATTCACGGCAGTACATATCGAGCCTCGGGTAAATTGCGGAAGTCTCAAAGGGATGAAAAAAAACCATGTACCGTTGAGGTAACGCGCCGCATGCATACACACGAGTATTGTGAAAAAGAATCAAAGAAGCGACGATGCATTTCCGCACAATCTCTGTGATTCACTTTTTTTCCTCTCCCGTTTCATTTATCCTCAGTCTCGAGTTCTTCCCTCCGTTGATACACACGTATACACTGCGTGTATATATTTATACACGCAATAAAAAAAAATCCTCGTGTATATATGAAAAACCCTTTCTGCCAAAGACTTTTCATCGATTCTTGCGTCGAGTGAGTGACGAGAGGCAACGGCAAAACGCAGTTTAAAGTGGAAAGAAACGATGATGCTCCCGGCAGGCTTCCCTACAAAGTATTCACATTACTATGCTCGGTATGTACACATATAAACGCCAGAAAATACAGGAAACCGTGAACAGACTAGAATATTTAAGGAAACGAAGCACGGGTTTTTATGACGATGCGCGTGATTGCGCCGAGGACAAAGGATTTTTGCCTTGCGTTTATGAACTTAATTGTCGAGAGTCCGGATAGACAGAAGTATGCGCCGGAAGTACCCGACGAACATTAAATTCTTTTCAAGGGCTTTTTTCAAAGGACATGAAGATATTTATTACAATATTTCTCGGTGAACGTTGGAAGATATTTCGCAATTAATATATATATATATATATATATTTTTGTTCATTATGGGAAAACGGAGGATGAAAAATTGAACGCGTCGGGGACATCACCGTTGCAATGAACAGGCATCCCTGTGAATTTAAATTGGCTCCGGATCGTATGACCGATCGTACGTTGTAGAATATTCTCTTGTTGTACGATCGGCGGATGGGCTGTTCATCTCGTTATAGAACCGGGGTATTATAGGCGAGATGTGGAGCTTCCATGTAAAGCCGCGAACCGCTACTGGCGCGGGATAATTGCAGAATCTCTATAAAGGCAAGCTTTCCCGAATAGCCGTACGGGGATGAAAAGGTCGATTATTAATCGGATTATCGTGAGAATCTACCGAACCGCGAAATATCTGCGTGCAGACAAATTTAAAAAGGCGGAGTTCTAATCAAATTATTACTCACGAAACTTCAATAAATTACTCTTGTAGGCGAGAGACGTTGAGAGTGTAGGGAAAATATAAACGGAGAGTAACGAAAAACGGAAGACCGGCAAATTAACAAACTTCGAGTGTCTACTTTTTAGAGAACAGATGGAGACAAACATTGAACCGGTTACGATATAGGGACAAAATGTTAGAATGGTACAAAACGGGACAGTGGGAGAAAACGCAATTTTCCAGTCATTTTTTGGATGCTCAATTTTGCCTCATCGATACATCTGGAGTTACAACCTCGTCTTGCCCCACTGTCTCATTCAATAATTAATGGAACATTGAGTTACGACCCACTGTCCCATTTTGCCCCGCTCTTAACTATTTCTGATGAATAACAATAAAACTCCGAATGCCAAGAACATCAACAAATTGTATCGTGTCATTAAATCGAATAATGAATACTCAAGCGAATGCTGAAATTTACTCACGCACAATTTTTGAGCGCTAAAACCGCACTGGTAAAAAATGCAGTTGAATCAACTAAACATTCGGGCAGGGACTTTCAAATAAATATTACGGTGGTCGAATAAAATATTTTAATGCCCCAAAAATTGTATAGTAAAATCATCCAAAAAATTGTTGAACTAACCAATCTTTTAGCTGTACCAACAAAATATTTATTTGAACGTCCCCGCCCGAATGTTTAGTTGATTCAACCGTATTTTTTTATCAGTGCGTCAGTCGTGCGGAAAAAAATGCACAAAGGCATTACGCCTTTGAGTGCTCTTTCCGACAGCGTTTTTCTAAAATACACACGATTAACACAGTAGTAAGCAAATAGTAAAAGACATAACTTGCGTCTCAAAATTGAATCGCTTTTCGAGCATATATTTATGTTTATTTTCTAGAAATCTCGTCGATGCCGAACGGTGTTTACATATTCTTCAATAGCACTCAATCCGTGTCGACGCGACAGCCGATAAAAGGAAGAAATCGAGGGCCTTTCGTGCAAGGACTGTCGGGGCAGTGGCCTTTTCCCGCTCGGCGCGTCTCTGTCGTTCGCATTTCTTCCCCATTGTAAAATTATACAAAGGATGAAGCAAACATAAGTGTCGCGTGTCTGTTCAAACACACTTGGGCTCTCGCGTTCTCTATCCTAAAACACTCTTCCACCGCTACGTGCCTCTCCCACTCGGTCTTCTGCATTTGCTATCCGGTATGTGCTTTACACCAGAAACAGCAACAGCAGCAGCGGCTCCTGCATGATCCTCTCGACTAGCCAAGGCGGGACTAGCGAGTCAGCTTGTGAGCCGAGTGCTGTAAAAGCACTTCAGCATCGTTGCATAATACATAAAACAGAGACAGACGAGTCGCGCTCCCCGACAGAGATCCCTTTCGACGCTGAATTCCGACCTTTGAATTATAAGGAAAAAGAAAGTACCAGCTGGCTCACATGTCTGCTACCTCGACCTCGACGATTAATTAATTTGCGTACAATATAACTCGCGAGATTTAGCACATCGAAAAAACGATAGATTGAAGCTCAGAAAGATATCTTTAAACTTGCGACCTTTGAACAGGCACACTAGGGTATTTCACAAAATGACCATTTTTTTAAATTTTGCTCCCACTTTTTTAAAGTCTAGATTTCGATCTCAAATTGAACCTCGCGAAAGGTGGTCTCTAGCAAAAAAATTCTAAGAGGTACAGCATTCGACGTTTGTACCCAAAAAATGCGGCACCTTTTAAACTTAATTGTCAACGACCGCCTTTCGCGAAATATTTTTTTTAGATCGAAATATATAATTCTACGGGGTGGGAGATTAACTTTTTGTAATTTTTTGTAGTGAACCCAAAATACATATTTTTAATCCTTTTTTTTATTTCTAGTCTTTTGTATTTAATACAAAAAATGGCAAAACGTTAAGCTCCCACCCCATAGAACTATATATATTAATTGATAAAAAAAATCCTGCGAAAGACTTAGGATTTTTTGCTTGGTACCGCCTTTTGTGAGGTTCAATTTGAGATCGAAATCTGTACTTTAAACAGGTGGGAGGAAAATTTATGTATATTGAAAGGCCTTGCTTTAAAAACTCAAAAAATCTACTTTGATAGACGATATGCACGCGATTCATGGACTTTCCGATAGATAATGATCACTGCCAGAAACCCACGTTTGCACACCCGTACGTGCCAAATTTTAACACACTTTTCGACTATATCTCCTTTAAGCCGTTTGCAAGAACGGTCTTCGTCAATTCACCCCAATTGCGACCGACCCGTTCCTCTCTGTGGAAATATAGCACTTCAACGCCGGCCTTTGGATGGAAAAGGAAAAAAAATTGTCGCGAATATCCATATCGCACGTTAAAGAAAAAATCCAAAAAGCATACTTTTTCCCAGAACAGTCGCCTCACGCGCGCTGAGAGACCGACTCATCTCTGTACCGGATGATTAACCGTGCGGAGGCAATGCAAATCCGTGAGCGCGTGCCAATCAATGAGGGAATCCGGCTGTTCGGTAAAGTGTGCAAAAAAATCGTGAATTCCCGAGGATCACGTAGAGCGCGCTGTGTGGATTTTTCCACTAGCGAGTGATTGTACCGCCCGTGTAGGCTGCCGGAATTTTATACGAGTCCGCGGAAGCGGAGACGTTCGACGAGGCGGAGGACGAGTAAAAGACGAAGTCGATTATCCGCCACCGGACTTCGATTATTCGATATCGCAGTTATAGGCGGGGAGAGAGAGAGGGATTGCGCGGATGAGGAAAAGCGGCTTTGGGTATTGCGCGGAGCAGCGGTACCGGTATCGCTACGGCCACGAGGAGTGAGAAAGAGCCCCGTTCCGTCCGACCGCAAACTCGATTCGGCTCCGAATGCGATTTGAGTCGGCGGTAATTCCATTATCCACCCACTCCGTGGAATCGCCCTGCGACCCTGTTTAACTCCCCCTGCCTAATGCTCGTCTTCCTCGCCGCTACCCCCTTGCAATCCCTTCACCCTTTTCCCGCCCGACCACCAAATACCTTGCCACTCGCCTCGAGGACGTCTACATTTATGATTTCATTTTCCGACGTGCTATTTAATTTCTTTTTTTTCTCTCCTCCGTTTTTCTACCAACTCGTTCCTTCGCGAATTCCCATCGAGCTGGTTTCCGTCTGCAGCGAGAAATCAAAATGCGGTTAGACCCGGTCGGGATTGGGAAAATGAGTGGAGAGAGAATTACGCGTTGCGAAAATGGGGACTGGTTTTATCGGGAGTGCAGATGGACACGAGCAGTGCAGATGCTTCGTGCGTTTGGCCGTTGGTCGAGTCCCGTCGGTCAGGGCGGAGCGAAACTACCCAAATAAAAAAAAAGTATACGTGCGAACATCTTAAAATGCATCTGTGATATATAAAATATATTTTCGCCAAAACGTACAATTCAGATATGCTTTGTACCAACATTTTTTGGAGCAGCTAGGCATGCACCCAGAAAAAAATTTATTTGACGGCCACCGTTTATTTGGTTTAAGTTAAATATTTATTTGATTTCAATAAATATTTATCTCATTTGAGTAACTGTTTAGTTAATTGAAATAAATATTTATTTTAATCAAATAAATAAACGGTGGCCGTCAAATAAATTTTTTTTTCTGGGTGTGGGTATAATTGTGCAATTACACAGTAAAATGGGTACCAACATTTCTCGTCCACAAACAGTTCCTTTCTTGTCGATTCTACACACGTTTTTTGCTAAATTAACGACAAAAGAATTGTGGAGAAAAAAAGTTTGTCAAATGTACGAATTTTTTTTACAATGTACCAATGCCTACAAAATATGTTTTATATATGTAAAATATATGAAATGTATTTCCGCCGAAGCATTATAATCCCGATACACTTTGCGCGAACTTTTTTGGAGCATTTCGGCAAGGGTGTAATCACCGACGCCTAACGGGTTCGGAATAATGAACAACAACGATCGCAGTACACACTTGTGGAATACATAATTCATATTGCGATATAACTTTCCGCAACAATTTACTTCACACTGTATTAGTGCCGACGATAAAACACCTTGGCAAAAGTATAAACGGGAGATAGGATACGGCGAAGAGGCGAGACCTACCGAAATTAATCCTCCGAGAGATTTTCGACCGAAACATCCCCACAGGGAATTCCCAACCGACCATACTGCCCCCCCCCCCCCGCCCCCCGATTAATTAATATTCTCGTCAGGTTACAGGAACTCTGCCGGACGAGGGTGCAAAGAGATCAAGTGTCCGTAAGCCTGCCGGTTATATACCAGCGAGAGCTCCGCCGGCGCGCACGATTCTCGCAATGCGGCCATAGTGGAAAGAAAAATAAAGAAAAAAATAAAGGTATTCTGTACGAGTTCGAGTCGACCGGCCGTCTGCCGCGGGGCCAGTGCCCGGACCCTCCACTTGACCCGAAGCTCCGGTACGGGTCACGCGCTCACATTTTAACGCAGCCTCCACCTCTCGTTCTCGTGCGTCCGAGTACCTGCGAATGGATGCTCGTTTTTTTTCTTCTTTTCTTTATATTCCCCGCACCCCCCCTTTTTTCATTTGATATATTGGACTACTTTCATTACCTTCTTTCGTTGGTGAAAATAAAGAGACGAGGTGGGTCTGAGGACGGTGACGGGGGTCTGACAATCGTCGCGAGGTGTTCCGTCCCGTGCCGGAGCGGGCGCGAAGAGTGGTCCAGATAAGGGATGAGAAACGAGGCGCGAGGGTCGGTTTCTTCTGGCGTTGATCCTCGCCGCCTTCGCCCGGCGTGATCCCCGAGGCTGTGACCACCCCGGCGCTCTTGTACGCTATACTACCCACTAATCAAGGGTTGTTTTCTCGAGTATAGCACACGGTGCGGGAGCGCGACACCCATACAAAGTAATATCGTGATTCCGAGCTTTCCGCGACGCCTCCGAGTACGTACTTGTCACGTCGCATCAACGACGTTCCATTGTGCCGTTCTGAAGTGAGAGCACGTTTCATTTTTTTTTTCCTAACTACATTGTTGAAATAATCGAATCAGGGGAGAAATATGAAGAGAAAAAAAACTCAGAGGTTGTTAAAAATATTGGAGTCTGGAAAAGAGTTATTTTTCGTTGATATTTGATGAAATACTTTTGGTGTACTTTGTATTAGACACTGATGAGCGCTTGTTTTCTCGACTTATAAGCCGCGGCACGTGCGAGCAGCCGTGCAATCATCCGTCTTCCTTACTTGCTGCAAATATACAATTCTTTAGTTTTGCGTGTGCGAGGGTAAATGCTCCTCCTGTTTTCCGGCGCTCCGATTGGCTCCCGTTCGGTAATCGATACCCATCGATTTTCGAACTCACCCGTTCGAGGAGCGCGCGCACTCGGACACATTGTGCTACTCGCGTCCGGTGTCCGTGAAAAAAAAAAAATGAAAAAAATGGTCTTTGAAATGGTTTTTCATTTTTCGACAATATTTATCTATATTTATTTATTTTTTATATTTGTTTTAGTTACTGCTATTTTACAAGCTCTTCCGGCCAACATTCGCGAGTTGTCCTGACGCTGCTGATAGCTTTCCCGAAGCTCGATTCGCAACGGCTCGGAATTTCTCGCTCATCAGCGAGTATCGCGAAACCGACGAAAGACCGCTGTTTACTTTGGCCCGTTTCGCACAGTCGCCAAACCCGCGCGGTGAGGAGAGAAACGTAAGCTGATCCCGGGGTGCGCGGAGAAGTGGATAACGCTCCTTTCTTAATTGGATCGAATCGAGACGACGAAGATACGAAGGAGAGAAGAGACCCCAGTGGCGGTCGTTTCTCGTCTTAAATTTCAATTATTTTCAACCACCCCGTTTGCGCGCTCAACCCTCCCGGGGGACTCTGACGAATTCTCCGACGGTCGATTTGGTAAAACTCAGCGATAATACCCGAGGAATCGAGATGAAAAAATTTGCGCCGCTCGAATAGACTCGTCATTATCACGAAGAAGAGAAACTAATCCTCAGGTTTTATTTTAGCCGAAAATTATTCATTTGATGACACTAAGTGAATGGAAAAAAAATGTTTCCGTCAGTTAAATCGTTTTGGGTATTTCACGTTGCGGTGTGGAAAAACCGCTGCCGGGGATTATCAAGGAGCTTCTGGCATCGCCGGTTCTCTGAAAAGATGAGGGAAAGACGCGCACGGGTACACCAAGGATGTACCCTCGAAAGCGGAGAGAGGGTGGTCCGAGGGTTCGTAAACGATGTGGTCCCGATGGCGAAGGGGGTTGTTCGCGTCGATGCCCCGTGTGGGATGGTCGTTACTTTTTCGCCTCTTTGCATAGGTAATTGCGTCTGGCGTTGGTGCTATGGTTACGCTACTAACTCGGTGCCGTCACACGGGGAAAAAGTGTAGAGGATATGGAGGACGGATGAGGGCGAAAAAGGGATGATAACGACGACGAAGGGTCGTAGAAGAGGGCAACGTGCTCCGGGGTTTCTCTTGGAGGGCTATAAAGATTGGATTGTATATCTTCGCACGAAATCGACGGATCGTTCGGCTGCAACGATAGATGAAAAAAAAAAAAACATATATAGCGAATGCTCCAAAAAAACTTATATATGTCTTTCGTAAAAATTTCAAGCTGTGATGAAAAATAAGATGACTCAAAAAATTGTTCTATTTATCTGTTTCAGGTAAGCGCTTTGGATCTCTTTACCGCGACACACTATCACTCATGCCATCGGCGTCAGAATAGCATTGATCATTTCGAGTGAGTAATAGATTATTATTGAAAATGATGTACCGACAACCCCAAGGAAATTACTTAATCGACGCATTTAAAAAATGTTGCTTTGCAAATTTTTATTTCTTTTTACTCAGCGTTGATCTTAAGCTGGGTCTAAAAAATTCTGATTGCAATATCCGAGAGAGTAATTAATATTCGTTGGAAGAAAGCTTTATTCCTCGACAAGATCAATGCAAAACGACCGCATAAACGTCGCTGTGTACTTATAATATATTTGCACAAGGGATTCGCGGACAAAGTGTTTAGGACGGCATATTATATAAAACTGTCGACCGAGTAGTGAAATTGTCCCTTGACGCTAGTCCTTTTTCACATCTCTCGATTTTATTTTTCACCCTCGTTTATATCGCACCATCGTGCGTATGTATGTACTGTATCGATGGCCGAGAATCACAAGGGCCGAACTCTTACCCTTCAGTACGAAAGTTACGCCGTTTTAATTCTTAGCCGTCGATATATGTGCGGAGACGTATTATTTTTTACGATTATGGGTTCCTTCGATAAACTGTTTCCCCCGTGTCTGTCCTCGCGTTTCTCCGCCTCGAGCGAAAATGGCGAGCTGCAGTTCCGGTCGAGTTATAAAAGCTGTAGCGCCGCAGCGGTGTAAATAAACTGTGTACTACGCATAGTACACACTGCTCCACAAAAGCTAGTGGAGACCTGGATTTTTTTGATGTTACTTTGATCCCATTGTTATCTCACCAGTCAAACATTAATCAGCGAAGTCTTAAGAAAATTTAGATAAAAATTGGGTGGGGTAAGAGGAAATATATTATAATAAATGATCTCACGGGAACGGACTCATTATAAAAAGAAATAATTCAATACCTCTCGCTATTCGACTGGTTCGCTCGTTCAATCAAATTGTGTTGATATTAACCGATATAATTAGCGGTATAGACAATCGGCAATGAACCGGTAGTTTGACCGATTAAACGGAGCGAAATCTTCGTTGAATTACTATTATTCAGTCGATTGACGAAGCGATAGAAACACATCATGCGATTCATTCGAATTTTCCATATGTCCGATTTGTTCACTGACCGTGCTTCGAGTACTCCGCAACTCAAACCTCGAGCGAGTTACACGAATCTGAAAAAAAATCCACTCGAACAAAAAGTCCCAATTACATTGGAAATGTTTGAAAATATTGAAAATATGATGGGTGCCGAAGGTTTATCGTGTCGAAAGGGAAAGGGAGAAATCGATTTATCGATGAGCCTCTCCAGCACGGGAACGAATCCCGACGAACCAGCGGCAGCTATGCGATCCGATATCCAAGCGAACAGTGTAGTGGAAGAGATGGGATGAGGACATAGAGAACCTGACGCTGGGCGACCTGTCCTCGTATCTCAAGAGCAGCTCCCTTCTACTTAGTCCCGTGGGTTAATAAGGGTGAACGCTCGCGAAAGCCTGTCCCGCTGAGTTGAAGGGCCAGCCTATCCGACTTGTTCGATCCCATCGCATCGACCTTCGGTGCGATATACAGTATGGAAAAAGAAAAAGCATCTGTATTTTAAAAAACATTCAATCACAACAAAACTTTCCGGAATATCTGGTTGTACATAATGATTGAAATGTTGAAAAAAACTCCAATGGATGCCGTGGGAAATACGATGCCAATTAAAACGAGAATTCCCTGGATAAAGCTCAGTGGAAAATAAAGAAAAAATTGCTGCATCCACCAGATGTGTTACGAAATCAATGCCTTCAGTCGAGTAGAAGTAATCTTACCTTCTGTAGGGCCCACTTTTTAGGACGATATGGGTTTGTAATTTTATTCCAAAGGCTATAAATGCGTTTCAACTAGGTATAGTCGAATAAAATTGAGGTGATTCACCGTTCATAAGATATTGAACAAGCTGTTAAGGCGGGATCCATGCATATCATGTTTTATTAAATTTTTTCTCGGTGATAAAAATTTCGTTCGAAAATGCCTCAAATTCATTGTTCGTAAAGGTTTTCTGATGAGGTGGTAAAGTCCCTACGATCGAATATAAAAATTGTAGAACGCGTTCCATTTTTTGTTTTCCAAACTGCGAACTTTTCGAATTTCCTTTAATGAGTACAATTGGTCCAGTTTTGGACGTTGAACGCGCGACCTCCACGCTACTTCCGGCCAATTTACCATTCGTACTACTTCACTGAATACGAATGTAGATATGTTTTGTAGGTACATACATTCTTTTTATTTTACACAATGTACGTGTACTATTTCAATGGATTAAATGGTTCTAGCTGCTGAAGCTGGTTGAAAAGAGTGTTCCGAGGAGACGGTTCTGCAATTGCCTCCCCTCACTCTCTCTCGTTCGAGTGGCTCGGAATTCCATCAGGTGCGAAGTGAAATTACCAATTTGCCTCATTGCACCGTTCTTGAACCTAAAGACTCGATGAAAAGCGGAGGCGAATGCGCGGCTGAACGACGGCTGGCCCACCAGCCCAATCGTGCAAAGTCGTTCTCACGTAGTGCTACTCTGCAGTCCAACCTCGTCCCACCTCAAAGACGTTAAAACCATTTCACTGCAAATGGTGAAAAACGTACCCCACTATTCCCCGACGTAACACCCAGCCAACCAATACCGCAATATTATTAATTTGATCATTAATAATATTATTATTACTCTTAATATTATTAATATTATTATTATTGTGAACATTTTTAAAAATATTAGTATTTTTTGTATAGCGGTTGAAGCAGCCCAATTGATCGGCGATAACCAATGGATTGGTCTAAATATTAATTTTCGCATAAAGCGAACTTTGACCCTCGTCCGTTAATCCGAGCGTCGACTCTCCCGAGCAGGTGAATATTAATCTTTCGAAGGTAATGCGAACTGGTGACTTTCACGTTTGGCCATAACGTAAAGCTTTTCAACGGTTTCTGCTAAAGGAGCGGAGAGTCCTCCTACCCGACGCTCCGCCCCGAGAAATAAAACTGAAAAGTCAGTGTGAGAGTTAAACAGGAGGTGCCCGAGAAAAACCCGAGGAGGAGAGTGAAAAGAAGGAAAAAAAAAGCCCCGTCCGCACCGAAAGTCCACTATTAGTCAGTGCAGCGGTGCAGGATGCCGGAGGGTGAGAAGGAGGAGGATGGTTTATACGCCAAGTCGGCCGTCTGTCGGAGGCGCGCGCTGAATTAAATTTTTTTAACGAGCTCCACCGACAATCCAACGTTTTGCGGTGAGGGAAACGAAAGGAGGAGAGGAAAAAGATTGCTTCGATGGCGAGCGAACGACTGAGTGACGAAAGGGTTGTAAGGCAGTGGGGACGGGCCGCCGAAGCCGGAAGAGGGAGTGTCAGGTGTGCCAAGTAAATATCTGCACATCGGTAATTAAATACGATCCGTTCATGATGCCGTTAGTGATACGACGGTGGAGCACCCAGGGAAATTGAGACTAGCCGAGGGAACGACAAGCTGGGCGGGGGTTCGATGTCGAAGAACTTGAGAGAAACGAGAGGGTTGTCTGCGGCGAGGACGACTCTCTGCGACTTCTCCGGGCAAACTTTCAGCTCGTTATTTACCGCGGAAACTATTTTTTCAATTTAATGCAAAGAGGTAAAAGAGGCGAGTCTCCCAGCGGCGAGAGGGAGGACGCAAGGATATCTCCGAGTCTTGAATCCGTCCTCTTGCCACGTGTACGTATTCACGACCAACCACCAACGTAACTATCTGCGTACTGCCTTGCCGAACTCGTTGACTCAGCGAATGGACTTTTGATCGATAATAGGACCACGCGATATCTGTGAACTGTTAGGTACTTTTTTTTTCGTTCTCTGTGCCAATTTGCTTTTTGCTCTCCGCTAAGAATCGAGACCTTGTGGATCGTTATTATCGTGTTTTTCGAGGTGTTGTCTGTCGAGGGTATTTGAAACCGCCTCCCCCAGTCGAACTCTGTCGGTAACAACGTTTGTAATCTTTTTTTTTCTTTTGATGGGTACTCAACTTTTTTGAGGAAAACTAAGTTATTAGTGTCTGCTCAGTCGCTATTCGAAAACGCTGACAATTTGCGTTAGGAATTACGCCAGTTTCTGTACCGTCTGAACGTTTGACACCGCGTCAAATATTTTTAGAATGTAACAACGACGATCATAATTGAAATTTCGTAAAGGCGTATCGCAAAACCGAATAGCATTTTGGGAAAAAATAGAATTCGTTTTGCATACTCCTAAGCCATTTCATAATACGGAGAAAATTTAATTATTATTGATCAAAGATTTTTTATATCTTTCTGTCTTTTTTTAGTTTTTCCGTTTCATCTTTTATTTTAGTTAATTAGACTAACCAAATCTCGTTCTTGTTCCATCGCAATCGTCGGATAACGATGACTGTGATGGAACAAGAACAAGATTTTCTTTTTTTCGGATGGATTTTTTGCACCGCGCAATTGGCCTCTCTAAATCACCGGGATTCACCGGAGAGATGCAATGCCGGACGCACGGGGAAATTTTATTTCCCAAATCCGCCCCCCCCCCCCCTTTCACCCAGCCGGGCCAGTCGCTCCTTTTTAGCGAGCATCAAGGGGCTTGAAAATTCGCTTTTTATTATTAAAAAAGTTGAGGTTGTTATCTCCGCCGGTGGTTCACTCATTAATTGCGTCGCGTCGCGTGACGTCACGTACGGGAAAACTGTACGATGCCACCGGTCTGACCGGGACGTGTAACGCTCGGTCCGCTATTCCCCGTCTAGTTGCATTCGAGTGCTCCTATATATCTATGTATAGCCCGTTTGCCACTACATGTACATATATATATATTTTTTTACGTGTGTTGCGCGGAAATGACAGAAAATGTGAGAACGTAGAGATAGAAAAACGAGAAAGTAACTGGTTGGTTTCGCGCGTATAGCTATACGAAATAACGAAACTGTAGAGCGCACACGGAGAGAGATCGAGTGACGGTGCGGGGTATGAAAGCGTACAGCGGGGTTGCTCGCAGATAGAAAGCATGCAAAGCCGCGATGGCGTCCGACGACCCGAATCACCGGGGCGCACCGTTGCAAGCGGATTAATAATTTCACGATATTGCAACCCCCTCGCGCGACTCTCGGGATCGCGAGGAAGTTGCATTTGTACCGGTCGAGGCTCGCGCCGGTGTCCACGAGACAGAGAGCGAGCCCGCTGCATCATCGGTCCTTTCATAGATTTGTTCGTCCCCTTTTTTTCTCTTCTTTTTTTTACCCTTCTATATTCCCGTCCTTCGGGTCCCTGCTGCGGTCCGTGTTTTTTTTTTAATGCATTTTTTTTCATACATGAACTCTCGTTCCCGTCGCGAATGAATCGGGGGTCGTTGAACTCTTCATCTCGTACAGGTGTGTTATATCTATTCTGCGGTATATATTTGAGAACCTCGTTGACGCTTCGATTAATTATGTCCGGAGGAAAGAACCGAGAGCGACCAATCAATGCTTCTCGAATTCCGTTAGTCACACAGATCCAAAGGAGTTAAAGTACCCACTTCGAGGACTAATGAATTCACGGATGGAGGCGCTTCGGTGATTATAACTTTTCATTAATTTGGTTGACTACAGGACACGACTTTTTTTAGGCCGGTTGATTACCAATCTTGCGGAATTGGGGAAGTAGCTGTGTAGGAGCGACGGCAATTGTATTACGGATTGATTGAGAGGCTGCGATTTATAGTGCTGGTTTCGTTTGCATGATCTCAGCGAATATGTTTCTTGTATTCTGACGTATCAATTTCAGTACAACGAAGCGAAAAAGATATATATTGTTGCGTCCGAGCGAAACCATTTTCGACATCGATCTTGAAAATGCACGTTTTGAGAACAACGCGTTCGAAGCTCGGCCGCGCCGTTGCTCGTTTCCGCTCCGTCAGTTTCGTAATTCGTTGAATTTCGACACAAAAATTTACCACAATATTCTTGACACTATAAAATATTAGAAAAAAAAAATATAACGAAATTTTACTGTAACGCAAGCCCTCGAATAAACTCACTCAGTATCAAAATATTACAAACATACAACGGCCAATTTATGCCGAAAAACCGATTAATTTTTCTCCACAGTGACAGAGTTGTGTAATGAACGCGTAATCTCAAACGGTTAATTTATATTTCAACCAATTAAAATTAACATTTTCACCAAAATTTACGTCATCATCGATTCTAGCAGTGGTAAAAGTGGTAGTAACAGTGGTAATTGTAATATGTTACATACACCCTTAAATGTACCTATGGGTCCGCTATATAGTGCGAACGGAATGTGGGTCGTTTCCCGGAGCCAACCGCCGCGACCATTGAAATAATTACGCTCACTGCCCGTTAATTTCGAGGTACGCCGCGATATACGTGGCTGCAAGCATCGAGCCAGCCAGCCACCCAGCCAGCGAGAGTTTATCCAACCCTCTCGTCCACGACTTTCCATACATATATACACATATATATATATATATCTCCTTGCGTGTTGGTGGTCGTGGTGATGCCGGCGGCGCTACGATGGGGTATTTTGGTATACTATCGTGTCCCTCCATCCCTCCTGAGCGTTCAGCTGTATTCCTCTCGCACCTCCGCTGCACCCCTACGGCCGATATACTCGATGTGGATGCGATGCGCTGTCCCCCCCCCCCCATCGTTCCACCAGTGATACACACATTCGCACATCCACGGCCCTCCGATACACGTGCAACGTCCACAATACAAACGCGAAAGTGCGTTTCCACCGACCCTATTTCGAGCTCGCGAATTCGCGTCGGCGTTAATTGCGGCGCCGGTCCTCGGCACAGACGATCCTACACACAGCAGACCGAATAGATACCAACACAGGCCCGAAACGTTTGAGCCCAAAGTGGAGAATGGAAGCTCGATTCGTCCACGCTCGCGGATGTTGAGCGGTGACTGAGCCCCGATCGCGCCCGACCGTGTACAACTATTGAGTCTGTCCACAATACACGAAAAAGGAAGACAAAAAAAATAAAAACAAATTCGAAACAGACCCACATACGGGGAAAGGCGATCGATGGGAAAGAGAGCAATCCCAACGGTGTTGGGCGATAAATACGAGGAACAAAAACGACACGCGGCTCTTGTTGTTCATACGCGGTACTGGACGGTGGAGAATAATATACGCGAATGAGATTCTTTGGTATTTTTACCCTCCGATTGGATTTCAACTTTGCCAAGCCGGCGATCAGTGAGCTCTTCGATATTGCGATTTTTTTTTTCAGTTTTTAATCCTTTGGTTCGCAATTATTTTTCGGACCGGTAAAAGCGATTCCTTGAATTTTCTTCGGTTTAATGGAAAAGTTTTGAGGGCGATCGGAGGAAGTGCGTTTTCGATGCTCTAGAAATAAATGGCCGGTAGATGGGATAAAAATACACGAGCGGGATGGTCAGATATTGTAATAAAAGCCGGAAAACCGAGGCAGGTCGAGAAATTCGAGCTTAAAAATTTTGTAACAACTAGTAATAACTGTTCGCGTCTAAAAATTATATTGTTTTTCGCAGGTACTCTATAAAATTACAATGAAAGAACGTACTCTCTCACACCCGCCCCCCCCTCACCCCTCCACCTCACTCTGCCAGAGCATTGAACAAACCCATTCCCATTACAGCACAACAAAACACTCGCATCGAATTCCCTCAGCCATACCGTCTGTTTTCCGAAAAATAAAAATAATCCGGTTTCCAATGCGTGGAATTACCCAACCGTTTCGTTGTTGCGTATTTCCGCATTACTCATCGTTTTGCAAAATTCACGTGAAAAGCTCGCGCCCGGTTGGTTATAGTGAATGCAAGATTTATTTTTATTTTTTGGAACGGTATAGATCAGAGCGACTAATACGCGAGTACACAACGCACAATGTGTTTTCGGGTTCCACACGCATCTAGCACTGTATTATGCACACTGGTGGCAGCCGACGCGTATAATGCGCTGAGTCGCGCTATGCAGACGCTCTCTCATGAATACACATATAGTATACAATACATACGCTGCTATTATACCTAGTATGTACTTTAACATAGTAAAACTGTATACTTACACACACACATATATCATGTATATATAATATATATATACACATATATATATACTTGAATAGGTACTGTATATCGAGTGCATCGTTGCAGGACGATTCGTATAGAGAGCGGGGAGGTATACCGCAATTTCCGTATCAAGCACGGCGTTGGGTAATGCTAATGAACGTGTGGGGGGTGTATAGAGCCGAGCTGCAGCGGCAGCCTGCGGAGAGCGCATCAGCAGACCGAAGCAGAAGAGCACGCGAGAGCGCGTAAGCCTGGCGTCCTGATGCTACCCTCCGTCGCCGCTGCCGCTGGCTACCCTCCATCTCCCGTGTATCTATGTATACGTCTGAATAATTGACGGTGAATGGAGGATGACGTTGGACGCGGCTGCAACGGCTGGACAGCACGTTCTCCATCCAATTTGAAAGATTGCTGACGCTGGGAGGGGCGACGGTGCGAGGCGTTTAAATTTGAAGCGGAAGCGCGGTATTCGCGGTCGATGGCGAAAGCATGGAAAATCATACCGTTATTTTTATTTTCACCTCTCGCTGTATTTTTTATTGGCACTGGCCGGAAAAAAATATATACAACTCTCGATAATGTAAAAAGATTTTGCCATCGCTGCTGTGGCCGTCTGTTCAAGCGTCGGAAAGGCTGGGGTCGAATGAAACAGTTTGACCGCAGTGAAATGAATCGGGGGTGAAATACCCATTATGGGGGAGGGGAGGCTGAAATAGTAAATAGTATAATTACTTTTAGAGAGGATCGGTCGGGGGGGGGGGGGTATGGATCGAGGGAGGTCTGATGTGCCACTTTAATTTTATTTATCAATTAGTTTACAAAAAATGCTGTACCTTAGGGTCCCTGCGTTGTGGTCTTGACTATTCTAAGGCCCTACTCTAAGTGATTTTTGAGGACACTCAGAGAAAGCGCGCGTGGCGCGTGACCCATCAGCAGCCCTAGTACGCATATATATTGATTTCGCGTAATTGCCCTCGTGGGAATGACAAACAGGACCGGCACTGGCCCACCCTTGGGCGAACACTGGCCGCCGCTCGACCCATACTGGTTCTGTTCTGGTTCTGTTCTCCCACTAGGGTGCATACGGATCGATGTTATCTGGCGCGTGTAATGTCGTTAATATTTTTTGTGTTTACAATGATCTAAACTCTAATGAAAAGCAATGGATATCACCGCACTTGAAAACGTACAATGTCAATGAAGTATTCTGTATAAGCGTGGCAGACGAGTCTCCCGATGTTACCTGGCGCGTGTAATGTCTCGTGTGGACTAACGTTTGGGTTCGTAGTGTCCAGCTACTCGGGTATCGCTCCATTCCTCCCACGTGAGCACTCGCTCGTTGTGGATTGCGTATATCGTGCTCAACGGGCTGTTGCGAATAGTCTGGCTTGTCCTCGCTCGCCAGCCGAGCGCTCACCTCTCGTTCTCCGCTATTCCACAATTTCAAACCATTTCCGTATCAAACACAAGTGGACGCGGTGTGTAAAGGGGGACGACGGCGAAACTACGACTAATGGACGTTGACGCTCACCTATGCACCGATAACCCGAAGGCGTCCGCTTCCTGCGACGATTACTCCCTTCTGTGTTTCCCTCGCATGACGTCACACCGCGTCTGTGTGCACAGCGAGCTTGCTCGCCTGAGTAAATACTTGGGAAACCTCGGCCCGGCGGCCGGTTACGAGGCGAGTCTGACACGGTGGTCACGCATTTGGTCACGACTCCGTGGCTACCGAAAAATATACTGTGTCTGTTTAAAAAATAAACAAAAATGAGGAAAGGCATAATTAAAATTTTACAAAAAAAAGAAACTTCCGTCTGAAAAGTTGTTGACCTGCAGAGAGAATAAAATAATTTCGCAGGGTGGAAAAAGTCTCCTATACTGCTGGAGCACACGTGAATAGAAGAACTCAAGAATTCAACCTCATGAGTTCGCCTCGACTGCATCGGCGATTTTTTTCTCGGAGCATCTAAAATTATTTTATGCTTTTTGCAGATTAAGATAGGTTCAGCCAGGGTGGTTTTTTCGTTAAAATTGTAATTTTATTTTTACATTTTTCCGGCTTACCGAGTATAGGGCATTAATCTTTCTTTGGAGGCGTATTTTCTTCGACCCACGTCCCGGTCGGGTTAATTCGAATGACCTATCGACTGATGACGCAACCGACCTCCCAGAAGATTCGCGGTTGGGTATGTTCGTGCGGAGGTGTTTTTTTATTTATATTTTTTTAATACGAAGTTCGAAAATCGGTGTCCCGATCCGTGAGTAAACGATAGAGAGCGAGGAAAAATGGGACAGCGGGGCAAAACTCAATTTTCCAATAATTTTTGGATGCTCCATTTTTATTCCAACAATACATCCGGATTTTCAACCCCTTTTTGCCCCACTTTCCACCACCGCCACCGTCCAATAGTTATTGGAAAATTGCATTTTACCCCATTATCCCGTTTTGCTCCACTGTCCCATTTTGCCCCGCACTCCCTCACTGTATGAACTGGCTTAAAAAAACTCGGTAAACAATGCGCGCAATCCGTTTTTATGAGGTATATTGCGACCATTTGGACGGCTCAGCCAGTACAATGGGACGCATTCACCAAACAGATAACGCGAAAATGTCACGTCAACGTCAAACGCATGACAAAAAAGCCCGCGATCGGACGGTACCAAAAAACAATGGAACGTCATACATTTTTTTTACGCTCTACCCCTGCAGTTTTAGCCGAGAGTGCCAATCGCCATGCGACTTGCTTTGTCGATACGAAATTACATTGTTGCGGGTAGGTCGTGGATTCGTTAGAGAAACGGTGAAAACCCCTTGGTGGGAGCCCCACACAGGGCCAGTATCGGCGCAGCGCGGGCCAGTGTTAGCCCAACGTCGGCCAGCGCCGGTACTGTGTGTCGCTCCCACTAGGCTATGCTCAAATGACTCGACCCGAGGCTTCACGCTAGGATCGGACTGTGCAACAAAGTCAAATGATTAACGGCCGAGCGAGTCATCGAGTAATTGGTTTTCATATCGTCCACCTCGCACGTCCGAGCGACGAGATGGACGGTTTCGGTATGTAGCGCAGTTGGGCTCGTCGGTCTCGACGAAAGAGGCTCAACGGTGACTGAGAGCTATGCGAACCATGGCACAAAGGTAGTTCAAAGCCAACGTCCAGATTTCCGTGCGGAGCTCCCGCTAACTGCAGCGTACCGAGCAAAATTTGGCCACCGTGCGTCGGGTGTGCACGTCGAGTATGAAATCGATTCGCCAATGTATCTTTTCATACACACCTATCTTGCTCCCGTTATCGTATTAGGATTTTTTTTTTTTTTTTCAAATTCCAGAACGGATCGGTATTGAGAGAAAATGGGAGGCAAAGGGAGGATCCGATGAGATACGCGAAAGGGTGATATTAGCGGCACGTTCGGTCTGGAGTTTTTTTGATATCGTACGGTTGGATGGATCTGCAACGGTCCGGCGCTGCGGTACTGGTTCAAGTTAATTAAACGCGCGAGCTTTATGCGGTAATGTGCTTTACCGAACATTTTTCATTAAATTTTTTTCTTTTTTTCGTTTGTGAATCTCTTTGATGTACTCCGTAGTTACGGCGTCCGATCTTCGTGCGGACGAAGGGCTCTTTATTCTCGGATTACGAAGCAGATTTTACGAAACACTGGAATTCAACAATGCCATTGCGTTAACACGGAATGCATTTTTCAATCCACATAGGAGGAGCTTTGTTACGATATGAGAGGAAAAAGAAGATTCGTACGAAAGGCACAAAAATCGCACGAAGAAAAAAAGAGAAATCTTTACCAACGAATGTGCGCGGTTTGCTATGCGCGACAGATTAAGCGAAATTACGACGTCCGCGGCTTGAAGGGCGAAAGACAAAGTTTCGTAATTGATCGACACGAACGTGACTCCGATTTGTTTCGAGTGAAAACAATTTTAACGACAAACCCGCTTTCTCGATAAGAAATATTATTATACGTCCTTCATTCCTACAGTCTATCGTTTGCGCTCTAAAAATTTCCCCGCCGCAATAGATATAGGGCAGAATTTTGTTTTATTTTATTTTATTCTATTTATTTTTTTCTGAAAGATAAATATTAACGTCCACCCCGGTAAATCGCGGGGGCTCTCGTCGACAGGGACGAATTGCGAACCTCGAGGAAATCTCATAGCCGCTGTGTGTGCGGTTTGCCCCTGAAATCGGTTGCAAACCCCGGAAAACCCGAAAGATAAATAGAAAGAGTAAACGAGACCAACAGCTCTCGTCGCTTCGACTGAAAATAATTTGCATATATACCGAGCTATTGCTTTGCCAAGTGGGAGGAGAGAGATGGAGATGAAAAAAAAAGAAGAAAGATACAGAGATACAGCAGGGCTGGCTCGTTCGCTCGCTCACACCCGCCCGCGCTCTCCTAACAGTGGGAGAGATGGATATTAATTTGACCGTATCGCTCCAACGATTTGTGGACAGTTCCGGCTAGCCCTCATGGAGCTCACCGGTGGAATAATAAAAATACAAAAAAACACACAAAAAAAGGAGCGGAAGAGAATCGCGTTGCCGCAGCCCACACAGGTGGGAACGCACGACTTTAGCCCAATGCTGGCCAGTGCCTCATCCCGATTGCCGTGTCGACCGGACGCGTTGCTGGACGCTGGCTACTACCGCGTACAAATGCAACTGCAAAGTGCAGCTCCTCGTCCGTCTATACCGTAACTCTCGTATTTATATATACCTGTGTGTATATACATATATATATATACATAGATATATGTATATATAGTATATTTAACGCCGGTCGATCCATTACCCGAAATTCGCTTATTCGTAAATTGCAAATTATTACGTAAATCGGAACAGCGTGGAGAGCGTGCGAAATCGAGGCGTGAGCTTAATGCTGACGACAAACAGGTGAACGGGTGAGAATTCGACAATAAATTTTGGGTGGAGCGGAGATACTGCTCTGCGCCGTTCGTGCTGAGAGTTTCCAGCACGAATCGATACATCGCTATGCTGTATCTATATCATAGATATAGCTTGCCGATGTGTAGGTTCAATGCATATACAGCTGTACATAGGTGAATTTTACATGGGTAATGTAAAATATATTTTATATGGGTAACACTCGGTATCGGTATTCCACTGTATCTATGCTGATTCTCTTCAAGTCTCATTTTCACTCCGACTCGTTTTGTATTTATTTATGTGGAGTGAGAGTATGTGAATAACGGCCAAAGTCTTTTTTAATAATTGAGCGGTGATGTTAAGATCAGTCGTGACATTTTTTTGTTACATGGATAATTTGTTTGTTATTGTCAAATATTTTTCAAAGATCGGTGGCTGTTATCAACAGAGTGCTATCGATTGTACCGACCAGATGAGTTTTTTTTATATTGGTAATATTTCATATAAAATAATTGTATAGCATAAAACGTTAGAATTTTTTAGCCGACGGACCAAAGTTTCTACTCAGTCCAACTTTATTTAACACCTGACATATTAGGGTTCTCCCGACATTCGCGCACAGTTTCGTACACGTAGGTATAACAAGTTCGAAACATTTTGCCATCACAGTCGCTCTCGAATCGAAAGAATTATTTGGCAAACTATTTTTCCATTTTTTTTTCTACATGACGGATGAGACATAAAATAGGTTGGATTATTTCGCGGTAAAACCTAAGTTGAGTCGAAAATAAACTTTCCCAGCCGAGGGTTCATTTTTTAATGCATATGAACATGTTCAGAAAAACTTTGAAACAAACTACCTGCAGACATTCAACCGCCCTAACATTCGCGTTCATTAACTCGCCGAAGTGCTATATGTGCACCTGACTTCCTATATATGCTACCTCGAAAAAAGTCCCCGGATGAAAAAAGCCTTTATCTGCTGGTTGGACTGTAAACCCATCACTCCTACTTCCCCTGTACTCGCGGTACACGATTAATCCAAATGTGAAACTTGTACCGCGTTTCGTTCAGCGACGAAAGAGTTATCCTAAACCTCGCAGTCTACTCTACGAAGTCTGCGCAACTTCCAGAGCTCGCTTACCGGAAATCCACTTTAGCCAAAAATTAAACGTCACTTCTGTCCCTTCTTGCTTGCAATGCTCTGGTAAAAAAGATAATGTGATCCTATTAAATTGTTACATCGAATGATCGCCGAACGCTCGTATCGTCATGCCCGATTCTAAAAATTAGATATGCCCCTATTGACTTTAAACCCTAGAACAACGATTGAATGAAGGCCCCTTTGAAAAAAAATTATTCTTTCAGCCCGACGGAAATCGTTTATACCGAAAAATGTACAAAACAAGATCCTCGCACATCTATGTCAGCCCAAGGCTCGTTTTCTTCTCTACCAGTCTACAGTTAAAATAGAAAAGTGTCCCGTAAAGAACAAAAGGAAAATCAGTTCTATCCATGCTAGTGTGGAGAGATCGGAACGGCAAAGGTCTGAAACTCGAACGACGAAAATCGGAACTGGACACGCTCGAGGGGGTTCCCCAAATGTTCGAATTTCCCAAAGAGAGATTTGGCGAGCGTTGCAACACCGGGAGAAAGATAGCAAGTGCGGAGATAGAAAACGCGAGTTTGCCCGGGGCCTCAATGGCGCGAGGGGGGGGGGAGGGGGTACTTGCCGGTGCTGTCCGCGAGTCGTTGAAAACGCGGGATAGAAGGGGTGTAGCGGCGACTGTACAATTTCCATCAGGTCTGTTAAGTCCTTAAGCGGCTTACGATTTCGTTCGTCCGCGCTGGTTCGCGCGGTTCTACAACTACTATAGTGTGTGCCATACATATATAGAACGAATTGGTCACGGTATGTTTGGTACACGCTCGGTGTGAGAGCTCTGTCTATTCGCCATGCCACCGCGTTCGTCTGTCCGTACATTCGTCTCTCTCTCTCGCCCGACCACGAGTAAACCTGACAGAGGTAGCAGCAGCGGCAGCCTCTCGAGCTGGCAAATTCGATACGAAAAACTTCGTTCTTCCCCATTTTCCCCGAACTCGTCCTGTTCACCCCTCGGGGCTTTGAGAGTATCCACGAGTACGTCTGTACAGAATGCGATGTTCGGTTCTTCTACTGCGAACGGAGTCACGAGAGCGATTTATCGCGTCAGATTGAAACTGCAATGTTTCAGCAAAAAACAGAAAGATATCCGCAAAAGAAACTACTAGAATTATTCGGAATACCTTTTCCCTTCGGTGTGTTCGTGGACTTTTTATTTTCAATAGGATTTGCTTGGTGGTCGATCCATTTCGCTGCACATCGGAGTACTGAACAAATGCCGTGGGCTATTTTTTTTTCATGAGCTGATACCTCGGTATCCTCTACGAAATTGCGCATGCATCGAATAACTTGCGCTCGATTTAACAACGTTAGTCGGTACAGGTGCATCCAGAAAATAAAATTCATTCGACGGCCACCCTTTATTTGGTTTAAGTGAAACATTTATTTCATGTAAATAAACATTTATTTCAATTAAGTAAATAGTTAGTTAAATGAAATAAATATTTTACTTAAACCAAATAAACGATGAGCGTAAAATAAATTATTTTTCTGGGTGTAAATAAGGAAGTAGATCGATGTTACATAAAAAAAAAATTATGACCTCTTTCTGTCTGAAAGACGGATTAGTGAAGTCAAATTAGAGGAATGGGTTCTGCGTCTATCGATGACGCTATTTCAATTGCCATTTTGCTTTTGATCTATTTTTATCAATCCGATCGTGGCAAATGACCCTTTCTTCACCCTCCTGCCGATCTGTCCGCATATATGCGACAGGGCAATATCGAAAGCCCGATGTGCACTCCACGTTACCTTCAAGCTCGACCTGGCATGGATTTGGCCATTGGCCATCCGCGGACCCAGCGATACCAGCCCCTCCCGTGCTGTTGAGTTTCATCCTGCCATCCTCGTTTTCACTCGTACGAGCGACTTTCCCGATACCCCACACATACATTCCAGCGGAACTCACAGACTCGCAGGATCTGCCCCTACATACATACAGTAACTCTTCGGTGATCTATAGACATCGACACCGAGTCTTCTATCCTCTATTGTTCGCGTCCTCATAGGATTCATGTACAGACGAGGTGAACCCGTATATCCGGATGTAGATGTGGTGTTGCATAAACATAGGTATCGCTATAGGTGGTCGTAGTCACATTCGAGAGTAGAGAACAGCTATGGAACGTGCTGGGTATAGAGATATAGGAGTGGTTATCGAAGTTGTGAGTGAGGTACCATTCGATGTCCGGCAAGGTCTGGACACCGGCAGCATCAGCATCAGCCACTGGTACCGGCATGCACCTAATGGCTGGATACTAATAAGGATCCCTCTAGCACCCACTATCCCATCCCATCCTGTGTATGTATCTATAACTGTAGTGTTATACGCGGGTGCACATCGGTGGATAGATAGATCGGCGAACCCCACTGGTCACGAAGGATTGGGAGAGAAACTAGTCGGGCGTGCCGGGTCGAGGGTCGAGTGGGAGGTCGACCAGCGGCAAGCTACGCGGACCGGTGAGCTCCCGCACTATCTGATACCAACTCCTCCGACATCCTCTCCGCCTTCAATCCCTCTTCATTGTTACCGAGAACGTTTGATCTACACGATCCCGCCTCAACTACGCCTCGCTTTCCTAGAGTAATCACTGCCAGATATGTCCCACTCGTTGCAACCGGATGGTCGAAGGATGTCCACGACACCTTTCCATGCGTCCGCGAGTTTCGCGACGTTGCCGATCGATCCGGCCTTTTAGCCGGTTTAGTCGACTTGCTACTGAAAACAAACAGTTGCCAGTGCAATCCGCGTGTAGTCACTAGAATTTCATGAGGTAAGTTTTTTACCTTTATGATGATTCAGACAAACGTTACAATGGGTTTCAAGGATTCACTAACGGGTCCTGATTATTCCAAGTCTCCCTGAGACGTAGAATATTAGGAAGACTTTTTTTTTATACAATGCTTCTGGATCTATAGAAAATGCCAATCCGTTGGTATGATGATCAGAAGGCGAATGTTGCTTCACCGTTTGGTCAGGAATTTGACATTTCGTATCGCAATCTGCGACATGGGAATTTGAGGAAAAAAGACATGTCAACTGCTGCCACATCCAAGCTAACATAACCCTTAATGAGCAAGTTAATGATAACCGCAAGGTGGTGGGGGTTGGCTAAACATAATCATTAATCAGCAAGGTATTGGAATCATAAAGCGTGTTACATCAGTCTCGGATCCATGAATAGACTGACTGCCGGTTATCGGAAGCGGGGAGTAGGGAGCTCCGCGTCACTGCTTACCCAATACAAACCCTCTATGGTTCGCATACAATATTCCAGCGGACTGGCATATTCATACTGGAGCAAACGATATCCGGGATTACCCACGAGTAACGCACAGCAGTGAGTGCAGAGATGAAACGAAGAGGACGAGGAGGCGTAGTCGAGAGACGTAACGACACGACGCTCTGAGAGTGACATTTCCCTAATTACAGGAACGAGGCAGTATTAATTACTGATGCGCGATGGGAGTAGGGTACACGGACAGGACTGACGGATGGTAGGGTGTTAGGTTTTTTGCGTTAAAGGCCTGCGTTTTTTGCGTTAAAGGCCTGCGATGTCAGCAGCCGCTAGGCACCCAGCATTATCACTGAAGTCAACCATACGATACCCATAAAGCTTTGCATGCGGCGATACGAAATGAAGTATATAGATATAGGGACATAAAGGGGTAGTTGACCGGTTGGGGATTTATGACAACATGCAATGCGCCGTAATAAAGCTGAACACATTTTTTATATTGGCTGGGACAGAACCCTATCCAGCGTCCGCCCAGTTTGTTTTGTTTGGAATTGCACCGGGTTTTAAGTTCCTATTCCAACATTTATTTTCTTCTTTATTTACCGTCGCTCTTTTACATAGAAAGTAACAACGATCGGGGCTGGTCGGAACCACCGAAGTAAATAAGTCGGAGTTGGGTGCAGCGAGTATGGAATTCCGAGGTATTACAGTTTGCACCATGTTAAGCAAGGCACTGGCGTGGCATAATCGCCACGCCAACCTCCGATTGATTTACCGCGTTGGTTCCGATCGACCTCTGACGACTCCCTTACCGGTAAAGTACAAAGACCGGTCGTTTCTGCAAACGTTGAAAATGTCGCCGAATAGTTTGACGCTGGCATAACGTTTGTATTGTTGTGAAAGGGACCTTTCAACGTGCCCTTTGAGAGAATTGCTGGAACGTCGACGGGACCCGCAACAATTTATCCGAAATTGTTTTACACCGAAAGGCAATGGCGGGAATTTAATCGAAGAGGTGAGGGACGTTGTATACCGGGCGAGCTATGGCTTTTTCGGGCTTCGGTTTATACGGACGTAGATCGATCGTGACGTGATGTGACGCTGCCAACCTCCTGGCAGTGCATAGCTGTATACGCCCTCGCGTTAGCTTTTGTTTTCCAACTAGTGAAAAGCCTTTTCACCAACGCCGGTAACGCTCGGTGCATGGACGGGAACCGGGGCAAAATCCTGCTTTCGACCATTCATTCCCGGACGATTTTCAAATCGACGCTCGCCCTTGCTCCCACTTGTCTGCTATAGTACGCCCTATTGTTCCGGCACGTGAAACGAAATTACATATCCCTTTCCATCCGCATCGGCTATTGGGTAACGATAGGGTAATTCGGAAACCCGCACAATTCGGAACATCAACTAAGCGCGGACGATTCGTACACTTTTTTCCACCATTGCCGTAGCGATCCTAGAATCTTCAGTACCGGGACTGTGATCGAACGAACCGGGGTTTGAAGCTTAGCGGGAGATGAGCGGAAACATTTTTTGCTTGTTTGGAGGCTTGACGACGTTTTTGTTGATCGGTCAGTTGGTTTTAGAGATTCTTCTTGAACGGACGTAACCCGTTTTTCAACGCCTTCTTGCCCCACGCACCACCATTGCCACCATCCAAAACTTAATGGAAAATTGCGATTTGTCTCATTATCCCGTTTTGCCCCGGTATGGCATTTTGCCCCGCTCTCCCCTATTGCATCGCCCGACATTAACATGTTTCAAGAACGATAATTATATATTTGTTTGTAGCAAACCGATACGGCAGGATGTGGGCAACATGTTTGCTATAATGCCGCAGCGATGTAACATATTCACCGATAACACGCTCCTGTAGCGATTTTTTTTTTTTTTTATTTTCCCCTTTTTTCTCTGGCTATTTTTCTTCCTTCAAGCCGCTATTCCTCAATCGTTTTTCCTAGTCTTCAAATCAGTTGTAAAGTTCACGGCCGCAGCCCCTGTTACCCCCCCATCCTGTATCGCATTTGCACGAGAGCGCAGGGAAACTGCGGAAAACCTGCGCCGATACAGCCGATCATTCCAGCTGACTCTTGATGTTTGTATTCGATATTT
>JAPYZC010000535.1:0-30860 GCA_030522665.1 Ichneumoninae sp. A BG-2022a | reverse complement strand
TATGCTTTAAATCCTACAGGAACATAATATCAACAATAACGCTTCGGCGTGCACTCGAATATCGCTTGAAAACGTACAAGAAACGAAGAAAATCGAATAATGGTAATCGTCCTAAAATCCAATATGGCCGCTGAAATGTTATCAGCATTTGTTTTGTACGACATTAAATATTCTGGGACTTACATACGTCAAACGAGGGTACACACCGAATCGTTGAGGTTCTACGAATATTCTAAAATCGTCGGAAAGTCGATTACACAAAAGATAATTACGTGAAGTGTACACTGCGTTCACATACTATTCACGTATGACCGGTGATCAGACCCGATGAACGCGGCACGAATGTAGCGTAAATACGATGCAGAGCCACCTGTGCGTCAAACGTGACACTACGTTCATTCACTTTCGTAAACTATAATATTCGGTTTTCTTAATTTCTTGTAAGTTTTCAATAAAAATTCGACTGCACACCGAAGCGTTTATGTCAGTATCATAATCCTCCATGATTTGACGCATATGTGTAGCTAACGATAAGTCGGAACTGAAAAATTGTCGAGGTCCGTCGGTAAAACAGGTAAAGCAAGTTAAAAAAAGAAAAAAACAGCTCCAGCAGCCCCTTAAAACCAATTTGAGAAAACTAAGATATTTTGTATGCTATAATTTTTTTCAGTCTACTGAATAATTTGCTTATAATTGATTGTTTGAGAACAGGAATCATGGTGTCCAGTAAAAAGTCTCAAAGTTGTATCAAATTCAAGGACAATTTCCAGGACATTTCTAGGTTGTTTTGGGATATTTGTAAAAATGAAAAAATGCATATCGCGCGCGACGTACGAAATAACATTTCGTTCGATAACCCTTTTTCGTTTACGTTGGCATCAGTTCAGAAAAAGAACTACTCCCTAAATAAATTAAATTAAAACATAATGCGGAACTTCGGAATAAATGGGTTAATTGAATAATCGAATTATCCGTACCTCACGCTTTCACAGTCCTCGAACTCGGACAGGCAGATAGTACACTTCTCTATAGCATCCTCTGAGTGCTCCACTTTCTTCATCTGCGATAATAAAAAATAAATACTGTTTCAATGAAATCCAAAAGAGAAATGCTTTCGAAAAATGGGAAGGCCATACGGTGGTCCGACACCAAGTTGGTAAAAATAAAAAGTACATTTATACTTACTCGCTTATACTTATGTGGGAATGTGTGACTTTCGATCGATTCCTGAGTAGCTCCGCAACTTATGTGAGACATGCGTCGCAGGTCGACGATCCGCATGTAATTCTCTAATCGGGCTGAAACGTGTCGGGCTTGGTGCATCACGTAATCAGGCACAGCCACGGGATAACGCATCATGTCGTGTCCCCCAGTATTTTGCTATTGAACAACAAATAAGAACATTTTTATCCAATTTTTCGGGAAATATTTTACGAATCTGAGCATCAGCCATGATTTCGCACTGATTTTTACCTCCTGATTATGAATTCATTGGGTCATTTTCGCGTATTAAGGAGGTTCAAGAACTTCACAATGGTCAAATGAGTGCTACATTTTTAAAGTCGGTTATACCAACTTTTACGCGTGTATTGATTATAGTAAACGGTTATTTGTATTACAGCAGATGTCCATAATACAGAAATAAATAAATTGCAATGGATTTGCTGAAATATTAACTGATTTGTGATCATTTTCCAAAAAGTTCGAAAGGATTCGGTCAGTTTTTCCAAAAAGTAATCGGTAATTTTTGCTCGATTTTGATGTACTACGGCTCATTCTCTTCTTTGAACGATGCTCAACGAATTCCACGTCTAGATATTCGATAGTATTTCCCGTTTAAAAATGACAAACGTTTGCTTATAAAGGAATTTCGTCGATGAATAAACAAAAGGCTGTCATTTTTTTAACAGAAAAAATATCGAATATCTACATAGTGAATGAGTTGAGTATTTTATATTTTCAATATATGAGTTGAGTGTTATATTTTCAAGGAAGGGAATGAGGCGTAACACAAAGCAGTTAATATTTTTGCAAACTCATTGCAATTAATGTTTTTCTATGTTAAGGACATCTGCCGTAATAGAAATCACCATCCACTATAATCAATATAATGGGTAAAAGTTTGAATAAACAACTTTAAATATGCACTCATTTGACTACTGGGAGCCATTTGACATTTGACTCCAGTGCAATGCGCGTATTAAGGTAGTCCGAGCGGTACAGTCCCGCCAAACGTGCGTTTCAGATAAAATTTCGAACACTTCTCGATGGGATAAAAATCCGAAAAAATCAAGCGTATGGGAGGTGCGCAAAGATTGTTTTTGTGAAATAATAATTCCAGTTTGTCATTAACAAATTAACGATGAAAATAATTGTTCAACGAATTACCCGACAACTTAACTATTTTTTCCATAAAAATTATTTGTTTATTTTTTCGAATACGTGTGAATTTTTTCAGAATTTTTCGTAATCTTTGAAAATCGCGTTTTTACTATCTTCAAGCTGTGAAAAACACAATTAGTTAAGTGGCCGGGTAATTTGTTGAATAATGATTTTTATCTTCAATTTGTTAATAACAAATTGGCATTATTTCACAAAAACTATATTTACAGCACTTCCCATATGCTTGATTTTTTAAGATTTTTATCCCATCGACAAGTGTTCGAAATTTTCTCTGAAAATCACGTGTGGCTGGACTGTACCGCTCGGTCTAACTTAATCGGGTAATAAGCGCTGCGAGGCACCTCGGACTTACGTCGCAGACATCTCGAGTCTGCGGTAACTTACCACGTGCGGAGAAAAACTCAAACGGAAAGGCGACAGGTGAAGATGCGTCAGGTGAAGATGAGGAAAGTGGGTATGAATCCCCTGTCCCGCCATCACGTTCTGAGGATACGAAGGATAGTGGTACATGTGATGATGTACGTGCTGATGGACCGGCATCGACGGCATACGTTCCACCGGCGTGGATTCCATCTCTTCTAGGCTCGTCAACGGATTGACCTGATACAATTCAACAGCATCGATTATCGTATTTATCCAGCAAAAATCCTTGCGAGCATGGAAACGAGCGAAATACGAACTGTGAGTGGCTCCGGACAAGGCGGCGGATTGATATTCAGAGCGGCCGGCCCTCTGGCCTCCGGATGACTGTAGACCGTGGGTTGTTGGGGAGGCGGTAAAACAGTGTGCCGAGGATAATTCTCCGCGTGACTCGGATTCTCGTTCGCGGTACAGCAAGTACTCGGAGGTCCGCTAGTACTACTGCTTCCGTTGGGCACAAATCCACCAGGCTGATACATGTGCGCATTCGGAGGTGTGCATCTGAAAGCATCCATTTTTTAACTGTAGAATTTTCAAAGCCTTTTTCAGCATCACTATTTTTTTAACCACTTCTCAATTATATCGACTATAACGAATAAGATGAACATCAAATAAAAGTTCTGGTTTTTCTGGCTACGCTAAATTCATAACGGGGGTGAAAAGTGGTCGATTCTTGACGAGCGGGCAAAAAAGTGATTTAGTGGAAGGGAATACATTTTTTTTTTATTGAAAAAAAATAATAATAAAAAATTGCAGCAAAAAAATTTTTAAATCTAAAAATTGCAAAAAAAAAATTAAAAATTGCAGAAAAAATATTTCAACAATTAAAAATTGCAGAAAATGTATTTAAAAAACTAAAAAATGCAAAAAAAATCGGCTAGTTACCCCTGTAGGTTCCTGAACGCGGCTCTCCACCTAAAGATTGTGCCGTTGCAGGCATAGAATTATGGTCACTTTTTAGCATAGTCGGGAAAAAAATAGTATATGACACAAGGGAGGAAGTGCATTTTCACCTCGTGTGAAAAACGTACTTTCCTCCCTTGTAGCATAATATACTATTTTCGTCTTATTTTAAATTGTACGTTAATAAGTGAAAAAAAAGTTCTGGTATTTAAGAAAACACATATTTCGGTTGTATTAGCGACACATTCATAGAGACAACTAAGCTTCAAATTCAGAATGCGAAAGCACCCTGCACTTGGAACCTTCGTTGAAGAACCTCAGGGTGCCCGGAAACTCCCCGAGTTAATTCGATCACTAATTTTTTTAAAGTGCCTACCCGTGATGCGCCGATCTAGCGTAAAGACTGCGACGATGTGATTCCTGCGAGCGCTGCTGATGAACCCACAATCTTTCGTGTAAGGGATGAATCCGTGGATGGGCCATTCCAGCCGGAGCTTCTAGAGATAAGATTGATGATAAAGTAAAATCCTTGGTTGCTATTCCATAAGAAACAATTCTCACCTGTGGATGGCGGATGTCCCTGATATATGTTTGGGACTCTGTGGTGTCCGTGATACATAGGAAGTTGAGAATTGAGCATATGCAGTCCATAATCGGCGGTTCGGTGCATACAAAACGCGGGATATCTTCTAGAAAAATTTACCATTGTATTCGTGCAAAATTCTCACGTCGTGTTCGAACTGCGGCTGTGTGTTCGGTATGAGCTTACCTGTGCACGGATTCAGCCGGGTACGGCGAAGTCGGTGGGACACTTGGTAACGTAGCGGCATGCTCTTCGTCGGACTCGGCAGTCAAATCCACAACGGTCACCGTTCGATCACTCTGTTCTCCCTCTTGATCGTTAGTCTGCACAAAATAACAAAAAATGATTAATTTGTGCTATTGAGACAAAATGAAACTATATTTCATAGTCCAAAAATACTAGTAAATATTCTGAGTTACCTATTCAGGGAGCGACGTTTTCAGGCAAATAAAATGTTATTTTATTTTTTATCGGAAAGAAAAGATCGTTTAGAAAATTCCAGGCGATTGACTTTTCGTACGGCTATTGTGATAATATTAAAAAATCCTCTGGTCCGCATTCGCAAAAAAATTGTAAAATTGTTATAAAAAAAGATAAAAAGTTGGAAATATAAAGGAATAATAATTTGAAAAAATGCCATTCCTCCTACATTTTTTTATATATGAACCTGGGCATTTTTTTGCATGGCCAAAATACCGTTCCAACAATAAAACACATGAGATTTTTTATAACGATTTCTTTTTCATGCTAACAATAAATAAACACTCTTTGGCCTGAAACCGTCAAGCCACTTTTTAAGACGATAAAAAAACATTATAAATCTTTACATTCAATAGTACTTGAAGACTCTATTGTCTTGGAAATATGTAGCTTGTGTCGTCGCTTACCCGATTACTGTTATTAACCGTTCCTAAAACCTCAACAGAACCATCTTCGTCGTCGCTCTCGCTGCTCGACGACCAATCTAATTGCAAATCGGGAGCTAACGGAGTGTCGTCGGTTCCTGTTAACAAATATGTTCCAATAAATCAGAAAGTCCTAAAATATCGCAATAGTAGAATAATAGACCGACAGTCTCTAATAGAAATAGCGCAACACCGAGTGGTGGTTAGAAACGTCATATCCGAAGATCGCTAGCAAAATATACAGGTCATTTGCTACCATTTCGATCCGAGTCTAACCCTTCACATCTTGGAACGAGCCCGGGATTTTTCATATGACTGAACGAACTCTCCAAAACACTTGGATTTTTTATTAGAATTTTTTAAAATTGTGTACAATTATTTACGACAATAAAAATTAACTTGTTGGTCGCCACAATTTTAAAATTTGGAAAAATTCTGAAAAATCTTATGTCAAATATAAAAAAGTTTGAGATTTGTGCCGAAGTGGGCCGGCGTCACGTTTTATTTTTCCCATTTTTTTTTTTTTTTTTTTTTTAAACAGTAAAAAAAATTAGAAGAAAAAATGAGTCAATTATGGGTATCGCTTGACCATTTTTATATGCAAAACTTTTTCCGAAAAGGTTTTTTTATCGTGAACAAAATAAAAAATCTGAAAAAATTCCAAAAAATGCAGTGTTGCATATAAAAATTGTCAAGCGACAACCCATAATCGATTTATTTTATCTTCTATTTTTTTCCATAAAAATATGAAAAAAAATGGACGGTGACGACGGCCTCTCTGGCTTAAATCTTAATTTTTTGTTGTATATGACATAAGATTTATCAGCATTTTTTAAGATTTTAAAATTGTGGCGATCAATAAGTTAATTTCTTAATCATAAATAATTATAAACAATTTTTAAAACTCTAATAAAAAATCTGCGTGCTTTTGAGAGTTAGTTCAGTCATATAATAAATCGCGACCACAATCCACGATGTGAAGGGTTAGACCCAGGTTGACATCACAGAAAAAGTGATGTCAACCTGTATCTCGATGTATCTCGACATCGGTGAACAATCTTAATGGACCTGACATAATTCGGCGAAACCACCGAAGGATCAACAATAATATTATAATTATTGTGGCGTTATAATTATTGTAGCGCCCTTAAATGAAAATCCAATTATATCAGTCCCACAAAAAATGACCACCCCATTCGAGTCACAAATATCAAATTATGAACTTCCGACCTCCGAGAAATGGAAATTTTGCTGTCGGTCCGCCGGCTTTCTCTCTAACCGCCACCGCGAGTCGCACCGTTTTTACTAGGAACCGCTAGGAGACATGAATTTATCAGACGTACTCGATGTTTGATTGCGAACTACTTGCGGCGAGTTAGTCGCAGTCGGAGTTCCCGATGTATGTAAAGCATTATCAGCGCTAATACCATTTCCAACATTGTTCGAGCTTCCGTCTAATGCATCGCCGGAATGGCTCGCAGCTCCAGTTATGCTACGGAGATTCAACAGATATTGCGTTTAAGTCTAACGTTTTAACCGTCATATTTTTGTTTGTTTTGTTTTCGCAGTCGCACAATAGAGGCTGAAAATATAAATCACATAACAGCGTGGTTCGTCGAAGTGGTTCAAGTGTTTAGATGTTCGCGTAGTCGTATGAAGGGTCCGAGCGGAAGTCAGCATGACGTCGGAGAAATTTCATACTGAAATGAATTTTTATTTTTTTTATCGTTTGAGGTGAAAACGTACCTGTAATCGACCGGACCGTCGGCGAGTCTCGACGGTCCGGCTACACTGTGACTGTTCATATGCTGGTTACTCATGAGGGTGCTCTTCTTCTCTCTCATTCGAATCCGCTTGCGCCGATAATTGTCATACTCGTCGGTCGAATTTTCCACCGGCACCGCGAGGTGTTCGCGCCTCGGTCTGTTTTGGCAAAAGTTGCAGTTCAGACAACGGGACTGCCTCTGCGGGGGCGACATGTAACGTCCGAAAACAAAATTAGCCGCTGTTCCGGAGCTAGGAGGCTGAGCGCCGAAACTTTCGGGACGGGTCTGCGAATCTGTTTCCTCTATGTCACTTTCGGCGAACAAGTGCTCGTATTCCATCTCGTTACCTAAAAAAATAAATCACTGTTATTATCGTGTATATATACATGTATATATAATCACTTTATATTCAATTTATAAATGATTAGTTTTATATTTACAGTAAAAGTTCGATTATCCGGGACAAGCGGTTTACCCGCGGGTAATACCACTGATAAACCGGAATAATCGTAACACGTTATTATTTTAAATGCTCAAAAAAAAAATCGTCACAATTAATTAACAATTTATCACCAAAGTCGTTTTTAACAGGTGAAGGCGCGTTTTCTTTTTTCAATTCAATCATACTATTGACAATTATTTCATAGCATTGCCGTCCAAAAAAAATTTTTAGCTGGTAGACGAGATAAAAAAAAGACACTGAGCACCGCTACGTGCGATAAAAACAACGAAAAAGGTTAAAAAAAAGTCGTTAAAAAAATTGTTGCTGATTAGAGAAGCCAAGGACATCGTTAATGTATTTATGAAAAACCGAAAGGCAAAATCGATGACGTTGTGTCGTTTTGTAGAGATCATCCCGCAGGAATTTGTTTTTCGATAATAACCGTATATAAGTATAAGGCCGTGAAAAATAAATTGTGAATAAGATTATCGTCTCGTGACGAGTTACGTTTTATCTTCGCAGAGTTTTAAATGCATCTCAATACAAGTGAAACAAATTTTCACTTGTATTGAAATAATCTTATTCACGATTTCTTTTTCACAGCCTTATACTTGTATACGGTTATTATTTAAAAAACGCGACATCGGATATATTCGAATGTAAATTTGTAACTATGTTATAAATAATCCAATTGCTTATAGTATGCTTCATTAAAATACGGGATTGAACATTTTTACCATAAGCAGTTAGTACAATTTTTCTAGTACAGATTAAAATGACAAACGGAATCCCTCAACCGAACACCAAACTACGTAGCATTTATTATTTAAGCAACGTGTGTTATTTGCAAAAATAATTTTGCGATTATTACTGATATATATTACTTATTTCGTTGATACGGTTACTCTATTTTTTTCGCTAGTTTTCACAACCAAATTCATTAAGACGAAATGAAACGGCCGTGCGTGCGAGGTAGCTGCAATTTTTAAACGTGCTTTTTTTAATCGTGTCGATCGTTTCAGGACGGGAACAGAACCGTAGCGTATGCTGAATTAATTCACGCATCCGGCACGAATTTATTTTTGTCCTAAATCCGTCGGAATCGTGCACAAAAGTTCATTATAGTTTTTAATGCTGATCGCGGTATTTCACTTGACCTTAAGATGATATGGAATTTTCCAGCCGGCCAAATAGTTACTCTTGAATATGTCTGAATGGGCTAATAATTATTCAATATTGTCCAATTACTGTAAAATGTAGAAATTGTACCTTATACTTTCGTCGCATCATCGAAGTTGGACTATTTAAAACTATTATCAACCCATTCAAATATCGTCAGAAAAAAGGAAGAACTTAACAAAGCATTCCTCTGTTTTGATGGTAAGCACATGCTCATTTAATAATAATACATGCTTCCCATTCAAGCACAGGAATGCAATTTTTATCGTAATTAGTTAGTACTCGCTTTTGAGTCTAGATTGAAACCGTTAACAGAATCTCCAAACTATTAACCCCCCCCTAACAACCACCTATTAACAAACTACCAAAAATGTTATCCGGACTAAAAATTGGACTAAATAATCAGACTGTAATGTAGCAATTGGACTATGTAAAACAATTATCAGCACATTCAAATATTGCAGGAAAGAAAGAAACGACAGAAAATTGCATTCGGTGGTTTTAATGGGAAGCATAAATACTTCCCATTGAAACACAGGAATACAATTTCGTATTACAACTAGTTAGTACACGTTTTTGAGCTTACGAGCGAAACCGTTAACAGGATCACCAAACTATTACCGAACTGCCGAGAATGTTGTCCAATTGTTATATTAAAATAGAGAACGTGGATTATATTATCGTACTGTAATGTAATTGGACCATACAATATGTAAATCAATTATCAGCCCATTCAAATATTGCAAGAAAGAAAAAAAGAAATGACAAGAAATAGCATTCCCATGATTCAATGAGAAGCATAAAGGCTTCCCATTAAAGAACAGGAGTACAATTTCTTATTAAAACTAGTTAGTACTCGTTCTTGAGTTTAGGATGAAACGGGTAATAGAATCGCCCAATTACTACCAAATTATCAAAAATGCTGTCCAATTGCTACATCAAAATATAGTTATTATTATTATTGTTATTACTGTTCACAGAAATTAAATTTCCACTTATTGATGTGCTTCTACGTAATATAGTATCGCGTAAAAATATCATCAGATAAAAATAGGTCTATCAAATTTGATTTTAAATTGGATCAATGTCTCCGCTTCCACTGCATGTCTGGGTAGCGTGATTATATTATATTATATTATATTATATATTATTATTATTATTATTATTAGTGTTTATAAAATTTAAATTTCCACTTCATAGATCTGCTTCTATATAATATAAGATCACATAAAAATATTAAGTATCAATTTGGTTTTTAAATTGGTTTAAAGTCTCTGCTTCTACTGCTCTTTCTGGTAGCGCGTTCCACGCGTCCATCACCCTATTGTACAAAGCATGTTTCCACGGGTTCTTTTGGAAAGGCCGTTTCTCCAGCTTGTATCGGTGTTGTATATAATATTGGATTATATAATAATGTTGTAATATAGCAATTGGACTATGTAAAACGATCATCAGCCCACTCAAATATTGCATGAAAGAAATACCATGAAATTAAATATCCCTATTTTAATAGTAAGCATGAATGATTGCCATTAAAGCACACAAAAACAATACCTAATGATAACTAGTCCACACTCGTTCTTGAGTCTAGGACAAAAATTTCAACAGAATTCCCCAAACTGTTACACAAACTACAAAGAATTTCTTGCTCCCAGGGCCATGTTTCCGTTATTCGCAGCTACGACTTAAGCAGCGCATAAAAAATTACATTAAAAGAAATGCAACGAAACCAAAACAAGCAAACAATCGAATGAACAAAGTTCGTCGAGCGTCGTACCAGCGGGACATCTCGGGGGAGACGGATCGGGCGTCGATGTGAATGCGGTGTCGAATATATCGGCCAGCGACGTGGAATTGGCGTCGACGGAACCGGCAGCGGAGTCCGCATTGAACAGGTCGCTACGGTCCTCCGTCTTTTCTTTCCGCCAAACATCCTCCGTGCTCTTGCCGGCCTCCATTCTGACTGCGGAATAAAAACAGAAATACAAATCATCTTCGCGCTCGCACAACAGAAAAAAGGATACGCGAGTAGCGTGGGAGGCAAAACGGAACGCTACTAGATAAGCAGTAGATTGCTCCGACGCCAAAGCACATTCCGATGCCTGATAACGAAACGTCGACTGAAAAGCTTTGTAAATACAAAAAAAAATTGATAAATAAAAAAAAAAAAATTGGGAAAAAAAAATTGATGATCGTAGATACCTAAAGTTTCGAAAACGGCGGATTCATTGACAAAGTCAGAGCCTGAAATGATGGTGCATATAAATTTCCAGTCGCTTGTTGATTCGACGATCGCATTAGATTATCAGCGTTCGCAAAATTCGCGTCGTCGCTACAGGCAATCGCCGTCGACGAGCGTGTCGCCGGAATGTAATTCAATACGTTTGGCAAAAGATTTGCAAACAACGCGCGTGAATAACGCTGACAAATGAGTGGGAGAAAAAAAAAAAAAATGTTACTTCCGAAAATTGGACCCACAAAATGTTGCAGAGTGTGGAGGGAGGAACGTAATTTGCAAAAACTCATTACCGGGATATTTTTTTTTTTTTTTGAAATGTTTATCGCTCCTCCCACTCGCGCTTTCATTACAACACACGTAATGGAGTTACGAGGTTTTTATCAAGGCCACGATTCACGCCTACCGGAGTGTCTCGTGTACTTCGGCAAAAAAAAGTGAAAAAAAAAAAAAAAATCGAAATTAACATTTTTTTTCTTTTAGGCGACGAGACAAAAGAATAGTTGATGTAACGCGACGTTGGCGATTGACGGAGATCCAAAGCTACGCACCTGGCTGCTCAAACCCCGTGGAGCTTCAACAAGGCGACACTGTTCTCTTCACCACGTCATTTTTTGGCATGAGATTTATATACCGTCGATCGACAACCACTGTCACACCGACGTTATGTATTTATCGTTGCATGTTATTCGCTGGCTCTCCTTTATCTCCTCTCATTCACTTTTCGAATTTATTAAATTTTTTTCTTTCTCCCGTTTTTTTTTCTTTTATTTTTGATTATTATTATTATTGTTATCGTCCGTACATGAAAATTTCGTTCCGAATATTCTTCGTGTGTCAGTAACAACAATAAAACTGGAAAGAGTGCACATAAGATTGACGTTGCGCACGTAACTGGAAGTGAGACGGGACAAACGGCGTTGAGAAAATTATGCCCGGAACATCGAGGCTGAGACCTCGGCGGAAGTGGAGCCGAAAGCTCGAAGCGTTGCTGCATCCCTCGCGCGGTCGATAAAGTAGCGAGGATTTCGGCGAGGTCACGAGAATTGTTACATTGCGAAGCGGCCTCAGCATTCGTTGGCCCAAAAACAGAATTATTTAACTGCAGCTTGGCACTGTCATCGTAGAATAATATACGAGCGAAAGTACGTTAAAAATTATTCGTGGAGACTGCTTCGAATAAACTGTACGAAATCGAGAATCATAATTAATTTCAACTTGATCTCATACTGTTATCATGTTTTCTGAATTTCTTATATAAAAGAGTATGTCCTGGAAATAAATAAATAAATAATATAACCCTGCGATATTGTCGAGCGTGGGTGACTGTATCGACGAAGCGGAAGCAACCTCACCACGGTGAGAAGTGTGTTGCTCGTCTCGCACTTCGCTTTCGGTTTTTGCCGCAACTCTTCGCCAAACAGGAGCTAGGACTTTTTATGGTGATAGCTCAGTAGTTGAACAATATTGTATATTGGTATTGTATATATTATTGTATATTGGTTTTTCGTTACGAAGAACTGTTTAAAAAATCTGTAACTGGAAGTTGGATGCGATAAACGGCGGAGAGGAAAATATGCCCGGAATATCGAGGCTGAGACCTCGGCGGAAGTGGAGGCGGAAGCTCGAAGCGCCGCTGAATATCTCGCGTGGTCGATAAAGTAGCGAGAATTTCGGCAAGGCCGTGAGAATTGTTACATTGCAAAGCGCCCTCAGCATTCATTGGCCACAAAACAGAATTCTTTAACTACAGCTTGGGGTCGTAGAATAATTTAATATTATAATGTTGCGATATTGTTAAGGCGTTAAAAGTGTGTGGCTCGCCCCGTGATGGTTTGAGGGCTCAAGTAGTTCAATGATATTATACATTGGGTTTTTCGCGAGGAAAAAATGTATTAAACAAAACAGTAACTGAAAGTTCGATGGAATAAACGGCGACGAGAAAATTATACCCGGAACATCGAGGCTGAGACCTCGTCGGAAGTGGAGGCGGAAGCTCGAAGCGCCGCTGCATACCTCGCGTGGTCGATAAAGTAGCGAGGATTTCGGCAAGGTCACGAGAATTGTTACATTGCAAAGCGGCCACAGCATTCATTAGCCCAAAAAGAGAATTCTTTAACTGTAGCTTGGCACCGTCGTCGTAGAATAATTTAATAATATATACATTATATATAATATTATAGTATTTATACTATATATTTATAATGACACTATATTATTTATAATATATACATTATAAATAATATAATGTTGCGATATTGTTACGTGCGCGTGACTGTATCGACGCATCAGCAGGGTCTACGCGGTGAAAAGTGTCTGGCCCCATGATGGTTTGGTGGCTCAAGTAGTTCAATGATATTATACGTTGGGTTTTTAGCGATGAAAAAATGTATTTAAAAAAAGGATAGTAACTGGAAGTTGGATTCAATGATATTATGCATCGGCTTTTTCGGGAGCAAAAAATGAAATAAAAAAAAAACAGTAACTGGAAGTTCGATGGAATAAACGACGAAGAGGAAATTGTACCCGGAACATCGAGGCAGAGACCTCGTCGGAAGTGGAGACGGAAGCTCGAAGCACTGCTCCATATCTCGCGCGGTCGATATAGTAGCGAGGATTTCGGCAAGGTCACGAGAATTGTTACATTGCGAAGCGGCCTCAGCATTCATTGGCTCAAAAAGAGAATTCTTTGACCGTAGCTTGGCACCGCCGTCGGCGAATAATATAATCCTGCGATATTGTCAGGCCCGGGTGATTGTATCGACGCAGCAGCAGGCTCTCCGCGGTGAAAAAGTGGTGTGGCTCGCCCCGTGTTTCGCTTTCGGTCTTGCCGCAACTCTTGGCCAAACAGTAGATAGGACTTTTGATGGTGATAGCTCAGTAGTTCAATAATATTATACATTGGGTTTTTCGTGAAGAAAAACTGTTTAAATAAATAAATAAAAAATGGCTGTGGCTGCCAGAGCATTGTCAAAATTCACAGGTGAGCCCCGCTGTCTGACATAATTAACATATCGAATAATTTTCATCGCCAATCGGCACGATATCCGCCCGACGGTACTTTGTACCCGCGAGCATAATCGTTCCGACTGTGCACTCGATTCGTCTCGTCCGACACTTTTTTTCGCGGCTCTCCGTCCTTTCCAAGATCATCGAAACCACCGTTCTATCAACTTAATCTAAATTTAGCTCGTCTATGCCATTCGCCTTACCATAAACATATCGTATTATGTAAGAAAGCGAATTAATTGCCGTTTAATTGCAAATATTTAAGACCCTTTGAGACGAACGATTATCGAGTTACGAGATTGGCTCGTCAACCCCTTACAATTCAATTGTGTAATTGCACGCTCCCACCAGCAATATTCGCCACAGCTATTTCCATATATGTGTCACGGTTGTTTAACGAATCCCTTCGTATCCTTCGACCCTTGGAAAATTCATTGCACATTTATTACCCCGTCCGTTTATTCTAACCCGAAAACATCGCTGATAACCTAAAGATATTTATAGAGTCCATGACCCCTTTTAATTCGTACTACAGAGGCTGCACCTTGACCTCGAAGTCATAGTCCGATTCGATGAAGTTATTTAGGTGCAAACAGACTGCAACAAAGTCACTAATTTTGGGCTTTAAAATTAATTCAAAGGAAGACGTTTCTCAGATTATGCGGTTTGACTCTGAAGAGGTTTAAAGATTTTCTTGTCACTCGACCTCGAACGCATAGTGAGATACAAACGGGTCATTTAGGTGCAAAGAAACTGCGACAAGAACACTAATGTTGAGCTTGAAAATTAATTCAACGTAGCATGTTTCTCAGATTTTGTGGTTTGACTCTGAAGGGATTTCTACATTTTTTTGTCACCTGACCTCGAACGCATAGTCTGGTACATTTGGGTCATTTAGCCGCAAAGAAAATGCGACAACTACACTAATTTTGGGCTTGGAAAAGCTTTAGCTAATTTGACACATTTCTCAGACACAGTTTGACGCACCAACGATACAGTTTGACTCACGGAGGAATTCTACGTTCTTTTGACTCGCAAACAGTTTCTATGTTTTTTGGTCACCAAACTTCGAACGCATAGTTAGATGCAACAGAGTCATTTAGATCCAAAATATCTGTAAATACGGCACTCATTTTGACCTTGAAAAGTTATTGAAAGTGGCACATTTGTCACATTATGCGTCAGATCTATGAATATATTTAGAAATAATATTGTTTTATACATTTTTACGTGAAGAGCAACATATAGAAGCAGATGTAAAAAGTGAAAACTGATTTTCTCTAAATAAATAGTAATAATTATTTATTTATTTATTTTATACTTACAGGATGAAACGTTTTAATTTTTAACAGTTCAGATAAAATTTCAAACATATAGCTTGTAACATGTGTAACAGTATATAATTAATAAAACTCATTATAATTCATTATTTTACATTATTTATTCTTTTTTATACATTTTGTTTAGAGATCACAGTATTACTATGAATATGATTTAAAGTATAATAACGCAGTTTGACTCCGAATGGATTTCTACATTTTTTTGGCATCGGACCTCAAGCACACAGTTAGATACAATGAGGTGATTTGGTTGCAAACAAACTGCAAAAAAGACACTTATTTTTAACTTGAAAATTTATTTATTTTTATTTATTTATTTATTTATTTATTTATTTATCAACGGGCAATGCCCTTTTACACATTCACATAGTCTATAAAATTTTGAAACATATTAAATTCAAACATATAAGTATTTGCAGTTCGATAACATTCTATATAGATATGTGTTTAAATATTCTATATAGATATATGTTTTAAGTAACATGTTTCTCAGATTATACAGTTTGACTCACAAATGATTTCTACATTTTTTTTTACTCATAGAGGATTCTACATTTTTTTTACGCACAAAGGATATTACATTTTTTTTTTACATGCAAATGATTTCTACATTTTTTTGGCACCCATCGACACACCTACAGTTAGACACAATGAGATTGTTGTGCAAGGAAATTTTTTTTTTTTTTTTAAGAAAATGATGTTACCGACAAATTAATGTAAAATAATATTTTGCAATATTATGTCTGGATCGAATGTTAAAAAAAAAATCATTAAAAAAATCTTTTTTGCAGTGAGGACACCGAGCAGTCTGCTGCGTAGTCAAATAAGATTCAATTACACGGAGACAAGGAAAAATTTGAAAATCGACTCGAACACGAAAGTAATATGCCAGGGTTTCACCGGAAAGCAAGGAACGTTCCATTGTCAGCAGGCAATTGATTATGGCACCAAGATCGTCGGAGGCGTCAGTCCCAAAAAGGGCGGCTCGGAGCATCTCGGCAAACCTGTGTTTAAATCAGTGAAGGAGGTAAGGAGATTTAAATTTTTTAAATTTAATTAATTAATTAATTAATTAATTAATTAATCTATGGGAGAAGCCCTTTTACTAGTAAAATACAGATGTAAGAAAGAATATTCGATTCTATTTCGTATATTGAAGATAAAGATAATAGAAAATTTCACCAAAAGAGAAGACTAGGTAAAAATATTTATTGAGAAAAGAAATTTGGTAAATTAATTTTTTAATTTTCTTTTTACAATATTGTTCTACTTGGAGTGCGGTTTAACAATTTTGTATGGTCTGCAGGCGAAGGATGCTACGGGAGCAACGGCCACCGTAATCTACGTTCCTCCACCTGGCGCCGCTGCTGCAGTTATGGAAGCTCTGGACGCCGAGATGCCACTCATTGTTTGTATCACTGAGGGTATTCCCCAACATGACATGGTCAAGGTGAAGAGGCGGTTACTCGAACAGAACAAATCTCGTCTCATAGGACCCAATTGTCCTGGAATTATTGCACCCGAACAGGCAAGTTTGTTTTATTTATTTATTTATATATATTTACAGGGACCAGCCCCTTTACATTAATAAATATACGTTTTTATTTTTGGTATAGGTTCTCAAAAGTAACTCATATAAAGATCTCAAAAAAATAACAAATCCTAAAGATTCTCCGGTTATGGGAATTGCAAGGAAAAAAAACATTGTTAACAAATGACAAATTTTTGACGTTCCGTTTTCTTGCAAAAAGTGTTCGATGTAAAAAAAATTAATTTGATGATCCTTTTTTTAAAAACAAAAAAATCTGCGCTCGTCAACGAGAGGAAAAACTGTCCGAGAACATGTTCGAGATGTCGTGGTTGCCGACTTTGAAAACCATGTTCTGAAATAATGGTGTTTCACAGTTTGCACGACGCCCAGCTACGATATACCGTAAACATTGTAATCAATTAGACATCTTTCGTGCTATCAACGTTATTCATTTATTTTTTTCAGTGCAAAATCGGTATCATGCCGGGACATATTCATCAGAGAGGAAAAGTCGGTATTGTGTCGAGGTCCGGAACCTTGACTTACGAAGCTGTGAATCAGACGACCCTGGTACGTATGCGTAATGCTCGTAACACCAAGAATCACAGAAATTTTTTGTTTCCAATAAAAAAAAGAAAATCCTCAACTTTCGTGCAAATTTTCGACAAATCATAATTTTTTAATACTTTTATGACACGTAAAAATTTAAACTACAATTCAATCTGCTTGAAAAATCTATAATTTCTTATTATAAATTACCCGCACAATTATTCTAAATACTTATTAAAAAAAAATGTTATCAAATCGAGTACATAATGTGCGAAGTTATGATAGAACAGCAGCTAATAAATTAGATTTTGCTTATTTTCTCCTCGCTTTAATTTGCAGACCGGTCTTGGACAGACGCTGTGCGTCGGCATCGGTGGCGATCCCTTCAACGGCACGGACTTCATCGATTGTCTGGAGGTGTTTCTCAAAGATCCGGAATGCGACGGAATCATCATGATCGGCGAGATCGGTGGCAGCGCTGAGGAGTTGGCAGCAGAATATCTCATCGAGCATAATACTGTTGGTTGCTGTTCCAAGTTATTGGTACCTTAAATCCTAATCCATTCCCGTCACATTCCAGCGATTCCCGATAGAACCGATACCCGAAAAAAATCGTTATGTAAGCGAGCTTGCGCAGCAGTCGGTATTCATTAACATCGCGCTGCGGTCACTTGTAAAGTAGTTTCTTAAACAGAGCATGTTAACAAAAAGGCTTAACGACTAAACTCTAACTTCCATGCGATTCGAAATATATATATATTTTTTCTGTATTTCAGGGCGGAAAGGCAAAGCCCGTGGTATCGTTTATCGCCGGTATCACCGCCCCTCCCGGCCGTAGAATGGGTCACGCCGGAGCCATCATTTCCGGAGGAAAAGGTGGAGCACAAGATAAAATACACGCCCTTGAAAAGGTGAGTTGTCGAGTTCGAGCTTAAAAACATTTTGTCAAACGCGGTTGTAGAAGTATAAATTAACATAAAAATCTTCTTATGGTTTATTCCAGGCTGGTGTTATCGTAACGCGAAGCCCTGCACAAATGGGTCGTGAATTATTGAAGGAAATGACCCGTCTTGGACTCGTTTGTAATTAAAGGGGGAAAAAAGCTAAAAACTGAAAAAAAAGAAACCTCAAGCAAAAATCTGTAAAATGATGTAGTTTTTCTCCGTGTCTCCGTGTATCCTCAGATATGATCATTAAACGTATAATCTGTAAACTGCGATGAGAAAGCTACGATAAAAAGGACCTATGTTGAGATCGATGAAAAAGTCATAATAAATTATTCTAATCGACAAGAAATAACTGGGAAACTTTCGAAACAGATCGTACTGTCCGAGAGCATCAATTTATGTTATAAACGTGCATTATTTGCGATTTCATCGTTATCGAATCGCCGAAGATCGAATAACTACCAAGCATTATCGAACTCCGGTTGTAACAAGAGTCTCGGACTTGCTGAAACGGTGTTGCCTGTACCGTCCATGAACTTTCAGCTTTTTCCTTAACAGTGTTCAGACAAATTTTTTTTCATACTCTTCGTCAGAGCATATTTCTATTTCACAGTTGTTTAACTACAATATTTACGCTTATTGTAAATCATGTTAATTATTGAATAAAAGCCGTTATAGTCTAACTCAAAAATCCTACTTTCGTTTTCACGGAAAAAAAATATACATGTCTTCAAAATTTTAGAGTGCTGCTTTTAGAGTATTAATAAAAATAAAAATAAAAATCATGAGCTGAATTTTGAATATATCGCAGATAAATGATTCGTCTCTACGTTTACGAAATTTCAGTACTGTTTCTGAGATATTGACCGGTGATGTTACTTGACATTGGCTGTCTGAAAGCAGTACCACTTTTCGGCATAAAGACAGTTTTGCGAAAAGCTGGTTAAACATATGTGTCGAAAGAAATCCATCTACGGCAAGTGGGTGTTTCTAAAAAAAGGGTGCTAAAGATTTGCAGCGATTTATCGCCTAGTTCTTTAGAAATTCCAGTTTAAGTATTCCTCGCGAGCATTGACACTCTCGCGAGCTGCCCGCCCGGCATCCTGCTAATTAAAATTACTATGTAAAGGATTTCCGAAAGAAGAAATTCTATAATTCAATAAGGACATGAGCTATCGCGTTAGAGTTCTGTCAGAAGTGATTCTTCTTCATTGGGCTTGATTGTTATAAAAATAGATTCAAGGTTTAAGACCTTTTTTTATCGCCCGTTGATGCCCGAACTTTAAAAGAAAACTCGAGAGATCGCGTTGAGACCTTTACAGTAATAATATAACGGGTCAGTGCATGGAATTTGGTGAGGAAGAAAAAATTAATTGTGACAATCGAGATTTTCACAAAGTTTTCTGTCTAATCTACTTTTTTGTACAAAGCTCCTATGCAAAACAATAATTTCCGTGATTATTTGGCTACCCCGTAAAGGAAGTTCAAACAAATAATCGCATTTGAAAGATATGCTTGTTAACAATTTAAAAAACCATTACTTTTTGTAATATTTACTACAATGATATACGTGATAGACAAGCGGCACGAAAAGTAGCAATACTGGAGCGATATTTGCGACGTGTGCGGCACATGTTGCAATTATTGCATGAAAAGTAGCCAACTGCTTCTTTTCGTGCCGCTTGTCTATCAGGGTTCTCTATAATAATAGTAGTTATTCCTCGTGTCGGGACACGTATGATGTATTCTTTTCCCACTGATCATGAATCTGCTACTTATTGTACTCTTAACTAAATATTTGATACGGTAACGCGCGCCAAAACAAAAATGCAAATTTTTCTTAACCTTCAAAAAATTCATAATCTCATAATAACCCAGATAGACAAAAGACGGCACGGCGACGGACCGGTGGCGGTACCAATGGCACCATACCCGTTCGACGGCACTTTTTTCTATCTGGGTAAATGAAAACGGTTTTATCGATCCTCGCCAAATTGAATAGGAATCATCGGACGATAATAGCCCAGGTAGCACAGAAAAATTAGTTATCAGAAAGTGATCTGAATGGGTTACATATGTTAGTCTGGACGATATCCGAAAGTTACCTCCCATCCAAAAAGTTAACTTCTGGACGCAGGATAGCTTATAGTTACCATCCGAACGGACATATGTAACTTCTTGATAACTAATTTTTTTGTGCTACCTGGGAAGCCCTTCCCTAGCGGATCCGCCCACCGTAAATCCCACCGTGAAACCCACCAGCGGGATTCTGCCGCGAGACCTACCGTCGATTTTCGAGGAGCCACCGTGAAACCCACTGCGGTATGGTTCGTTAATGACAGTCACTGTCAATCGTGAGCCATACCCCTGTGTGTTTCACGGTGGGTCTGCCAAAAAAACGGTGGGTTTCGCGATGGGTTCACGGTGTGCAGGTCCGCGAGGATTTGTGTGCAACTTTTAGGTCCGATGACTCAAAAATTTTAAGAAGTAGCGTACCCACAGACTTTTTTTTTATCAAAATTCAAAATCGCGTAAAATTGTTATAACTGGGCGTTTTGCAATAATTGTAACCAAATATTTAGGGATTGAACCCTCTACCTATCTTAGAAATTTCAGCTTGATAGCTGAAGCCGTTTTCAAGTTTTAAGTGTCAATTTTTCGGGTCTGCCACACATACACATGTGCACGCGTGCATAGGCACACATACACACATGCATATACACACAGACATTTTTTGTAAATATAATTTTCCAATGTTTTGGAACATTCAGAATACGTTTTCATTAACAGTTGAATTTTTTTCCATGAAAACAAAGCTTCCTCTAAGAGGAAGCAAAAATACAGAAACGCTTTAGTCTGTCTATAAAACAAATTTTTTTGCATTGATGGAATAACACTCAAGGCGATATTCTCATATAAAGGAAACCTGGGTAATGCAGAAAGACAACGAGAAAGCAATGTAGAGATACAATAAGGTTCAGTTTTTTTCATCATATTCACAGCCTTTTTTCACAGTTCGGATAATTAATTTCAAAAAACTTAAATAAATAACAATCAAAAACCCATAATCCAATCTATGCGTTCAGCAATGATTTTGCTTTTGTCTGCGACAAGAGGTTTTAGCTTGGACAAATCCATTGTTGCCAGCAGTTCCAAAAGGGTTTTGCAAGTGCAATAGTACAGGTGTCCGTCTTCGTACAACTGTTTGGCCAGTTCCAGCTGATGATTGTCCATGAGAAGCTCGTTCGTCACTACAATCAATGGCTTGCGTAAAGCTAAAGCTTCCAGACAGCTGCCAGCTCCAGCGTGACTTATAACTAAATCCGCAGCCTTCATGTACTGCTGTATCGAAGACTTCAAGTGGAAGGACTCGATAAAAGTAAAACCCTCGCGGGGTCTGCAATCAACATCGAGCGACGTGTTGCCAATTTGCAATGTCAATTTATCGTATCCTTGCCGATTTAGCTCCTGAAAGGAAAAAATGTTTACACTTAGGTGACGGTATGTTACAAAATTGTTTTTTCAAATTTAGGAATAATTAGAGAAAAACGAAAATAGCGAAGGGTTAAAAAAAATTGTCTAGGTTTTTTGTTTGTATAATCAACGAAAAATCGTCAAAAGAAAAAATAGTGTACGTATAATTTTCCATATTTATTTCAGATTTGTATAGTTGGATAGTTGGAATGTAAACTACTGTGACACTTCCTTATTGTAAACACATTTGCGATTTCTCTTAATACTGTAAAAAGGGTTCGTCCCATGAAATAAATAAATAAATAAATAAATAAATTTGTTACGGTATAAAAAGAAGAAAAATTTGTCCATATTCGTTATGGTCAGAACAATTTCATGAACTGATATTCCGCCTCCTTGCGTACTCCGTAGGTGATGAGAATGTAAAAATATTCTAACCCTTTTTAGCACAAAGCGGGGATGCGCAATTTAGCGTGGAAATGTTCCGAATAACAAAACTGGTTGCGATAGGTTAAATGAACAAAAAGCAAACAGCAAAACAGCAAAAAGCAAACAGAGAACAACAATGTTTAGTTTTCCTATCACCTGCAGTACAGCTGCGTCTGTTACGGTGTTAATCAAACTATCGAATTTCGTCGTTCCGACCGTGACGAATATTTTCTTCGACATTGTTATTCGACAAAAACCGAAATACGTTTGTTGATAGACAAATAAAAATCGATCTTCGTGAACTTGAGTGCTTTTTGTTTGTTATCTCAGGCCAAAGAAATGTTACAGGCCGAACCGGTTGGATGGCTGGTAACTTTTATATTCCGGACTCCGAACGCTCATTCGTTGCTGCCTAGCGAATTAAAATCCGTCTCTTAACGCGGGAAATTTGTTAAAGGTTTAAATATATGTTAGATTAATAAAGGCACGTTATTGCGATTAGTAACACAGCGATTTAATTATTCATCCGTCGAATGAATAGAACAAGTATAAGAACGCACAATATCATGACTATCAATTTACAAAATAGCCAAATAAAATACTGTTTAACACAACTTGCATTATTTCACTACGTAGCATTGCAACTATAACAATTTGTTAACTCTGTACAAGCTCTTAGCAAGCAAAGTGAACCGCGCGAGATTTCCGAGTGACTCGAAGAAAGTGACGAATATTTTCTTCGACATTGTTAGTCGATAAAAATATGAATTACACTTGTCGATGGACAAATAAAAATCAGTCATCGCGAACTTATGTTGTCATTGGCTCAGGTCGATCTTCAAGTATTGTATTGTACCGCGCGCCACGCTATGTATCGATCGAACAATATATCGAAAGAAAGAACAACGATACCAAGAAAATCGAACGTTTTATTATACGGGAAAAAATTCGAATCCTCTATGAGAAACTGTCAAATGTAAATAATATATACTTTTTTTATCGTGCATTTCGTAAATATTATCTCTCGGTTAATTTTTTTTTAACCGAGAGGACACCGATCCTACATAATTTGGTTAACGATATAAGTAATATCGTAAAAAAACCAATCAACTAGAATGCAAATAATCTTCTTTTTTAAAATTCAAACGAAAAACAAAAGTGATTAATAAAAACTAAAAATGTATCTAATACCGGCGCGTACAAGTATGCATTTAACAAGCTATTTATTATTCGGTAGTCGACATAAATCGCCGTTTATTTAAAATCTAAATGAAAAATTGTATTTATTCGATCAATCCATGAGGATCAATCTTTCAATTGAAAGATATCGATATATTTACTCTGTCGGTGAATATCTCGATATTTACTGGAGGAGAAAAATACGAACAATCGATCCAACACAACGGCATCTCGTCTCAGGCCAAAAGAATTTGTCGAGTGTCGACATCTCGCGGCGTAACAGCTACGACGATTTACCAAAGCCTGGTTCCGTTTAGTCGCGGGATCGTGGTAGCCCTGCGTATCGGCGCCGGATCACGGATATGACACGCTAATTGCGCACCGCGCTCTCGTTGCGTCTTGTGTGTGTGTTTCCTCAACGTTTTACTGCCGACGGAAAGTTCCACTCTGCGTGCGGTACGGTGGAAATTTATTGCGGGACGAAGTTGATCGGGCTCGATAAATTTTTAGCATATAATTTTATCGTTTCGCGCGGAAATCGCGGCTTTATTGTGACCATCGTAGAAACTCTAGTGCGAGTCGATAGAACGGCGAGATCGGGACGGGGCGAGAAGCTTCGCGTCGGGCAAAGGGAGTTTGCCAACGGGGATAATGGCCGATACCGAAGGCAAGAAGCTGACCGAGCTGCGGGTTATCGATCTCAAGACCGAACTCGAGAGACGCGGTCTCGACAAAACCGGTAACAAGGCGGCGCTTCTCGAACGTTTGTCCAAGGTAAGCATTTTGCTTACTTTTTTTTTATTTATCCATTGTAACCTCGACCATCACGAAACGCATATGAATTGTACGTGGGCGTCGCGTGGTTTCGAGACGCCATTTTAACCCTATCGATCTCTCTCTCTCTCTCTCTCTCTCTCTGTACACCGTCGACGTTGGGCACGTCTTGTCCTGGGCACAGACGCGATATCGGCGAGGCTAAAGATTCGCAACATTCCAGCGAAACGACTCTATTAAATCTTGCTTCGAAATGATAGTAAATTGACTACAGCGACGAGTCATGTAATTCATCTAGTTCTAACGCAATCGGGAACTTTATTGGACTCAAATTTTTTAGGAGATATAGAAAACAATTTTTTTTTTTTTAGTTAATTCACTCGATGAAAACTGATATTTCGAGAGAAATTTTTTTTTTTTTTTTTTTGGCGTTGTAACTGTTACGAGCTGTCGAGGTCTTCTTGTTGAGAAAAGTGTAACAAAATTTTGGGCAATGTGGGAGAATATTTTTTGAAGTTGATTTTGAAATAATATATGCTCACTAAAATTGTACATTTGAAAGTTATGATTTTTGGGCAGCAATGTAATTACAAGCTGTTCTTGGATTCCTTGTGGAGCAAGAATTACATTTTTTGTTTTTCATTTTTCCTATTTAACTTTATGGTCGTTCTGGTAAAAGCATTTTTTTTTTATCGGAATAATTTAATAAATAAACAATTATGAGAAGCGAAAATCTTTCCTTTTTTAGACAGATAAATAAAATTATGTGCTATTGATGGATTTCTGACGGAGTGAGAATTACACATTTTTCTTATTTGTGTTTCCAATCAACAAAATAAATAAATGAATAAACATTGATCAGTAGCGAAACTCTTTTATTCTTTAGACATTGATGAAACAAATTACAGTAATAAACAATTGTTCTAGTACTTCTAGTAATAATAATTGTACTTCCTAGTGGAGCGAGAATTGCATATTAATTGTATTTTTTGTTTTTCCCGTACACAAAATGAATAAATACTTATTTATCAGAAGTTAAACTCTTAGAACAATTGAAAAGTGTGTACTCGTTGAAAACTCGTATATCGGAGTAAACAAAATTATGATGACCTTGAAGATGTCTGTGCAATATCAAATTTCATCGTTGGCAGGTAAAAAAAAAAAAAATTCTTCACTCGTAAAATTTCATTTTCCAATTGAACTTCCCGGAGCGAAGTTTGTGAGATTCTAAACACAGCCGTTGTAACCCGATGGGATTTGATCTCGTGCAGATATTCTTCGGGCACAAATTATTACAAATTATTATTTAGTTTTTAATGAGACGAATGATAACTTAAAAGAAAAATGAAATATTTCAGGCGATATCCGAGGAAGGAGAGAACCCAGAGGAATTTCTGATTGTACCTTGCGTCGGATCGAACAAGATTAGCCCTCGTAAGAACAGTGGTAAACATGTTTTTCTGCACAGTACAGATCCGTGTTTGGTTTTCTTCCCCCTCTAATATACGCTCGATTTTACTCTACTAACATTCGTGCGCTCCAACAGCCACCGGTATAGCCAATCAGGACGAGTCTATGGACACCCATGACAATTCTAAAGAGGAGAATAACGACAATCAAGATAGCAGCGAAGCAAAACCCAAGGAAGAGCCGGCTCCCCCCTTGTCCGAGGACGAGACTGCTACAGCGAAAAAACGAGTAAGCATCGACGATTTTTCTTTCCGGCACAACACATTTTTTGTAATTATTACTATTATTATTATTATTATTTTTTTTTTTTTCTCTAAACTCATAACTTTTATCATTTTCGCAGGAACCTCAAGTAATATTACAAGACGCGATGAAAAAATCGTCGAAACCTCAGGAAGCGAAAGCAGACGCGGCTAGTGAGAAAGTTAATAACGAAAACAACGAAGAAGCCAAGGAATCTGAAAAGAAGAACGACGCCGAGTCACCGGAGAGCATGGATGTGAGCAGCGAGTCGGCAGCTCTGCCTGCTCCGGCACCACCGGCAGCTCCCGCTACGCCCGCACCGGCCCCGGCGCCCGCGACCAATGCATCCGTAGAGGCCAATGGCATCGACAACGAAGATTCTATCAACTTGACCATTGGAGAAGATGAAGAAAATCTCCTTGCTGAGGAGGTATTTATTGAAATCACTTAAATTTTTTGTTATTTGTTTTTCTTTTTTTGCTTCCTCATAGAGGAAGTTTTGTTTTTGTTTTTTAATTTGCGTCGACCCAATTCTTGATTGTTGCACCTCGGTGGGATTTTATTTTTAGCACGTAGATCGATAGATCCTTCCATAAACGATCGCCAAAAAAAGACGGGGGTGAATAAGCTGAAAACCCTATTGTCAATCATGGCGCAGATAATCGATTACAGTATGAATTGTCTTTGTTTTTTTTTTCTTCAAATTGTTGACATTTTTGAGTGGAGAGATTGATAGATCCTCCCAAAAACGATTGACATCGAAAAAGAGAGGTGTGAATAAGATAAAAACCTCGTTTTCAATCATGGCATAGATGATCGTTCAGAGAACCGACTGTTCTTTTTTCGTCGAATTTGTAGAAATAATTTGTGGAATTTGTAGAAAAGAAAAATTTGTAGAAATTTATAGAAAACGATTGAAGAAAAAGAGAGGCGGAAACCCTATTTTTTATCATAGCACAGATAATCGATCAGAATATCAATAGTATTTTTCTTCAAATTTTAGAAATTGTTTACTAGACAGCTAAATTGCTTGATGCGCGCAAAAACGATTGACAAAGAAAAAGAAAGGAGAGAATAATGCGAAAACACAATTTTTAATCATGGCACAGATAATCGATCAGAATATGAACAGTTCTTTTCTTCAAAATTTTGTTTCTTCAAAATCTTTTCTTTAAATTTTTTTTTCTACTTGATTTATTTTCCTTTAATTTTTCGATAACATTTTTCCAAATTGTCGACATAGTCCGATATCAGAATTTCGCCTGCAATTACGAACGCACCAATGGCGCAATATTTGCGAAACGCTTTGCTGAAAAGTTGTGCAACTTTGCCTATGTGGGTTTCCATTTGTCTCGCCCTTATTAAAATAACCTTGCCGAGGTATCAAAGAGTCGCTTGTGACTCAAATAAATAGTTCACCGAGGCTGGGAAATTTTTTAAAAATTTAATTTAATTTTTTTTCTATTCGATTAATTTTTCTTTAATTTTTCGACAACATTTTTCGAGATTGTCAACATAGTCCGATATCCCAATTTCACCTGCAATCACGAACGCACCAGTGGCGCAATGTTTGCGAAACGCTTTGCTGAAAAGTTGTGCAACTTTGCCTATGTGGGTTTCCATTTGTCTCGCCCTCATTAAAATAACGCCGCTGAGGTATCGGAATCTCGTTTGCGACTCGGAAACTCTACTGGGGCGTTCGCCTTATGCGACTCTAACTGGTAGTCGCTCGGTCGATTACACTGCGTGCTTCGAACCCGACTCGAGCACTTCCCGGCGGAAGCAATACTGTCGACTCCGTACCTTTAATGAATCCGGCTGTGTCATTATCTATAAAATATATAATGACAAAAAATCTCTAATAACGGAATATCCGTATTGAAATTATATATCGGAAAACTTTCTTTAAGAATATTATCGTTCCGATAAAAACAGCGAATTGCTATTTATTACCAATTTCCTGGCGAAAACATTCCCTGTCTCCGATTAATTTTTTACTTCCGCGTCACGTACGAAGTATGTAAGGAGAGAAAATTTCTTTTTGCACTGAAACAAAAAAAAAAATCGGCTTCAAATTATGGTATAGAAACATCTTTTTCCAAACACATGCACGTAAAATCCCGCTTTCCGTACCTGTGAAGTGAGAATAGAAAGGCACTTTTTCGCATCGCATGCGGAAAAATATTGCGCATGCATATAAATGCAATATGGTGTTTTTCTCGCACTAGTGCAAGAAAGTGGCTTTCTGCGCACACTTCCCAAAAACGTAAAGCGCGGTTTGCGTGACTCTGTTGGGAAAAATTATATGAATGACAGGGGTGTAGAAAGGGAAGTCCTGACTTGTGTGAATGTACGACATTTTCATACTCATCAAGAACTCCCTCTCTACGACCTTGCCATACAACTAACTATTTGCTACGAAAAACAAAACAGAAATCGTTTTCCTATTTACATAGGTAATAAAGTTTATGTTGATTGGACATCCACACGGATACTCGCACAGACATGCACAGATACTCACGGATCCTCGTAGATACTCACAGATACTCAACCGGATATTTATAGATACTCACAGATACTCAACCGGAAACTTATTGATACTCACAGATACTCAACCGGATATTGACAAATACAGATACACACGCGAATGTTCATAGATATTTACAAGTACTCACAGATAGTCAACCGGATATTTATAGATACTCACAGACACTCAACCGGATACTGACAGATACGTACAGATACTCACACGAATATTCACCGATACTTACAGATACTCAACCGGATACTTATAGATACTCACGGGCACTCAACGGGAAACTTGTAGATACTCACAGATACTCAACCGGATACTCACAGATACTCACAGATACTCAACTGGATACTCACAGATACTCACACATACTCAACCGGATACTCACAGATACTCACACATACTCAACCGGATACTCACAGATACTTACAGACACTCAACCGGATACTGACAGATACTTACAGATACACACGAATATTCACCGATACTTACAGATACTTACAGATACTCAACCGGATACTTATAGATACTCACAGATACTCAACTGGATACTCACAGATACTTACAGATACTCAACCGGATACTGACAGATACTCACAGATACACACGAATATTCACCGATACTTACAGATACTCACAGATACTGCGAGCGCGCGACTCGCGCGAGCCCCGCAACTACTACTTTTTAAAACTAAATTTTCAATGTGATGTTCGATAAATAAACAAAAAAAAACCAGTTAAATAAAAACACTATATTAATTTCAAGTGCAAAAATATTAATGTCCATTGTGTTTATTTTCCAGACGGAGACGCACGTCAAGCAGAAGGGTAAGTCGTAACCGTTAACTCGGCCGCGTTCGCCAGTTCGTAATGTTAAGCCATAAAGTTAAAGAATACGTTACGCATTCGCGATTGCGACACGCGTTTAAGTATCGTTGGTAATGGGTAAGTAATCCGGTAAAAAAAAAAAAAAAAAAAAAAAAAACCGTTGCATCAAGACCAATGAAAGTTCGTTAGCCGCACGAATCGCAAAAGACCATGAAATCCGAGCGGCCGAGATGATTCGCGCAATCGATCCGGCCTGTAAATTTGCCGTCCGATTCGAAGCTCTCTACAACCCGGAAAGCCGACATCGTGGATTCCCGAAGGGGGTTCACCAGCGACGATTCGTGAGCGGGGATCGTTACATCGCAGCAGAGACCGGCCACGGCTTCATCCGCCGACGATCGTTCCGGCTGCAACCCGAGGAGTTCCAGCAATCCCCTCGAAGAGAGATCTCCCCGGCCAAGCGGAGAGACAATCGACGGGGCATGCTTTCCGATGGCGTTCACGACGCCGCCGTGAATTCTTTGCGACCGAGCCACGTATTAAAAAAAAAAAAGCAAAAAAAAAATCGCTATAGTCCTTAAGTTAATTTTACGATAGAATTCTCACTTGCAATTAAAATTAATTATGCCTGCCGCATAGAGCATCGTTGGATCTCACGTTAACGTCGAATCATATTAACGGATTAACGAAGAAACACCGAAGTGCATTACTCTTCAAGCTTTGGGAAGCCCCCCAGCGTTACAGCGGCCGCCTCCACGTTTTCTCCATCGGCGCGGTTCGGCGGGTTCATCGAACCTCGAACCAACAGTGTGCACGATTCGTTACCGGGCTTCGGGTTCGGATCGATTCTCTGCTAACCAACACGCCTAGAACCACACTCGCCTCTACGTCGATTCTCACCTTCCCCCCACCCACACCCACACCCCCCCAACCTCGGAGCGCGTCCATTAGCGCGACCGAGAGCTTTGCCTACTATTGCAGGAATCATCGAGCAAGACACCAACCACCTTTACGACCACGACGGGGAGAGACTTAAAAAAATTCATCGCCGCTCAACGAAGCTGCTTTCCCACTTTTTCCAGTTTCATTTAAAAGAAACTTTTTTTTTACTATTATTTTTTTATTTATTTATTTTTTCTCTCATCTCCGTGTCACCGGCGAGCATCGAGCAGCGTTCCTCGGCGTCGGGAGAGGTTTCCACGGATTTGCATCGGGGAAGACGACCTCGAATCGCAGGTTTCTGCGGAAGCGACGCCTCGGTCGCGAACAAAAAAAAAACAAACTCCCCTTGCTAATCACTGTCGCAGGCTTTCAGTCGAACGTCTTCAGCCAACGCGTCCCAATGCTTCCCGAACGGAAGCCGCGAGTGCGCCGAACGAGAGAGGATTTCTTAGGAGATATAGAGAGTGTTGGAAGGAGGAGGGGGATATAAAGCCTGGCTCGTCAGAGAGTGACCACTGTGCTACCTTGATTGTCCCCGCAGATGGAGGAGCGAAGAAGAGAAACGAAGATAACAAGAAGGGTGACACGAAAGGGAGCAGCAGAGCGGATGGCGGTTCCGGCAACAAGGATGGCAACTCGTCCAACGCTAACGCAGGGATCAAGAGCAAGCAGGACGGTGGCGATGGAGGCAAGAGGTTGGTCTCACATTGCTAAACGGTTCACGGTGGTACGACGAAAAAAAAAAAATACAAACCAAAAAAAAACAAAGTATCAA
>JAPYZC010000534.1:0-33716 GCA_030522665.1 Ichneumoninae sp. A BG-2022a | reverse complement strand
TTGGATTTAACAAACATTTTGTTCAATCGACCAAATATTTCTTTCGCCACCCGCAACTGCAGGTTCGTTTGATATTACCAAACCTTTTTTTCGGTGTATAACTTTATGAAATTAACACTGAAAAAAAATTTGCTTGCGGGCTGCCAAAGAAAAAAATGTTTGTTTCAATTTTACTCTCAATTCTTACAATTCCGTATGATATTGAAACAACGACAGCAAGACTGTCGGTATGAAATTGTACGAATTCAGAGTAGAATTGAAACAACTTTTTTACTTCTTTGGCAGCCCGCAAGCAAATTTTACTTGAATCAATGATATTTTTTCTCAGTGTAATCTAATGCTTCTTCACATATCTTCAGGATCATGAAAACCCGTGTATGGATATCGATTTAGGCGGAAGGGAATTGCGATCGGTAACGAAAACTGTAATTAACTTTTTTCATGGGTCGTGGCACGTAGGATCGAACGAGGAGTTTCATCGACGCACGCATCAACAGGTATCGCATCAAATTTCGACGCATCTTTTATTTGGACGTATGTGTCGGTAGTCTTGAAAAAAATTGATTACAGTTTTTGATACCGACCGAGTTCGGGTTGGGCGGGCAGGGAGGTTTTCCTCCCAGTCCTAAAAGCGACAAAGACTCGCGGCCGACAACGAAGAAGGCAGAAGATCTTGAGAACTCACAAAAGACGAAGAACACAGAGAATACGAAGAAAAAAAAAGAGGAAAAAGTTGATTAGCAATTCGGCGACCGTTAAAGGTTGCGAAAGTGCATCTCTCCTTCGTCTCGACGAAATGTTGCGGGACCTGCCTTACGGGTCCTACAGGATATGTTAATGTTCGCTCGCAGGCCGGGGACCCCGAGGACCCTCCCCAACCCTTCCTTTCGCGGGTTTCCATATACCATTCCTATACACTTCTCGTCATCCTCGAGAGCCGCACTCTATCCTTCCTTTTCTCATTCAATCGTTTTTTTTATTTTGCTTTTTTTTCTTCTCCATCTCTTTCTTCCTTTGAGGCATTTAAAATTTAAATTCCCGATCAGAAAACGATTCGACAGGGCAAGTACGCAGGCGCCGTTGCGCCGACGGGATCCGCCGGGACGATTGCTGTCGTCGAGGATGTCCTCGGTGCGGCGTCACAGGACGGACCATCGGAGACGATCGGATTGAAAAATTGATTTATTATACGCAACATATTTTTCGACCCGTCATCGTCGCGGTGAGACGACGGCGTCCGCTGTCGTCGACGATGCACCGAGTGCACTATCGATCAAATTTGAAACATCGAAACCGTACCGAAGGCCACACATCGAGAGAGCCGAGAATCGTGAGGACGATGACGATGCGTGGACCGAGATAAGGAGATTCCGTTTGGAAATGATGTATGAAAGCATCGAAGGTGAATCTATCATCGGATTTTTTTTTCATTATTCAAATTTGTCGGAGGGTAAATATTGTGTTCGACCGAGCAAGTATCGAGACCGAGGAGTGGGAGGTCAATTTATGAACTCAACTTTCTTTTCTAACATTAATCCTGCACATGTAATTCGGCAGGGTTCATTTTAAAAAATGTATTTTTTAAACAAAAACAACTGCAAAGTTTAAAAAAATTAAAGTTGAAGATATTCTCTAAAACATCTGTTTCGCCGACGTAGCAGATTCGTTACGAAGCAGCAAAAGACTTAAGATAGAAAAAGAAAGTTGAACATAATATTGCCATGAAAAGCGCCTAAATACACTTTGTCGTCGAATCCATGACCGGAATAAGATCAATATATCAAACTACTAATGTTTGCTGTTCAGCTACAGATATGCAGCCATAAGTATTTAAAAAAAGCAATCCATCTCGGTCACCGAGGAACAAATTTCTTATTCTCCAGATTCGACCCTTGCGCGTGCCGGTGTCAGCTGTAGACTTATTCGAATTATTTACTCAAAACAAAACTACAACGTATTTAGAAAAAAATTGACGCTATTCTTAGAAAACCACTGATTCGCCCACGCGACAGATTCCCTACGCAGGCAGCAAAAGACTCAAGTTTTTAAAAAAGTAGTTGAACTTAACATTGCCATGAAAAGCGCCTAAATAGACTTTTCCATCGAATCCACAACCGGAATAAGATAAAAAAATCAAACGATAAATTTAGTTTAAACCGGCTAACGAATTATTTACACAAAACAAAACTACACCATATTTAGAAAAAAAATTGACGCTATTCTTAGAAAAAGCACTGATTCACCCACGCGACAGATTCCCTACGCAGGCAGCAAAAAGCTCAAGTTTAAAAAAAATAGTTGAACTTAACGTTGCCATGAAAAGCGCCTAAATAGAGTTTGCAATCGAATCCACAACCGGAATAAGATTTGCAATCGAATCCACAACCGGAATAAGATCAAAGAATCAAACGATAAATTTAGTTCAAACCGGCTGAAAATATGCAGCCATAAGTATTTAAAAAAAGTAATCTATCTCGGTCCACCGAGGAACAAATTTCTTATTCTCCGTATTTGACCCCAGCGCCTACCGGTGCCCATCCAAAGACATGAGCGCGCGCGCGGGGTCATTCGGCTGGTGGAGCACGCGGCGACCGGGGTCTTTTTATCCATTCCCTTCGTCCGCGATTCGCTCGAAGTTGCTTATAAATAATTATAAGGGCTCGTGCCAGATGCCGATTCGCAGGGGGGTTGAAACGGCGATAGCGTTGCTCGAGTGAAAGGCGGACGAACCGGAGGGACGAAGGCAAGCGTCGGAGACGACGCTCCCGAAGAGGAGGAAAAAAATCAACCCCCGATGGAAGAGTGCATACAACGTCGGGTTACCGGACCTCGGAGACGAACCGTTCGCCGCCGCGAGAAACAGACGAATCTACCCTCGCGGCATTTCATTCCAGTCCGGGTTCTCCGAAGTGACCGGAGAAAGAGAGATTCGCGCACCTCTACTCCGGTTTCTTTTTAATAAACCGAGCGAGAGTTGCTCGGGGGCTGCTCGGATTTTTGTTCCGAGACAGACGGTTCTCGAGGATTCAGGTAGCCCCCGACAAGGTTTGGCCGAAAGGTAGGCAGCACACAAGCGGCCGTGTATGTAGAGCGTCGTACTCATCCGCGTCGCGTCCAGTCCGCGCTGTAAAGAATTCTGATTTCTTTTCAATAACCGCATGAAATTCTGGGGGGTCTCTCTTCGGACGGAGCCGAAAACGCACCGAGACACTATTTTCGCAACGCCGAGGTCCGACAAAAGCATCGACCGTTGCGTCCTGAAGGGAACGGCGAGACGGGAGAGGGTAGAGTGTGAAACGACGGTCCCAGTGGGAACTTATCGGCGGGATGATATCGTGGAGTCGGGGATCCACGGGACGGTGCACGGAGAAAAAAAATTGTTGGGACAACAAGAATTTTGTTACCATAACTGATTTAGTTGGTTAACGGACAACAAAATATTTTGTTGTGGCAGCAAATATTTTGATCTGGCAACAATTATTTTGCTGCAGTAGCCAAATATTTTTGCTGCCACAACAATAAATTATTAACGATCTACATTTTGTTAGAGAAACGGAACTATTTTTCTCCGTGTGACTGGGGATTTTGTACAAACGGGGAGAATTCAATGCCATCGCTGGGACTCTATATAGGGCTGTCGGTCGAATTCGCGACATCACTAAAAATGGCTAGAAATGGCCGGAGATGCAGCATTTTTTGTTAACCATCTGAAGACCGAATTTCAGATTGATTCGACGAAGACCAATGGACATAAAAATTTGTCAGAAATGTTACGAAATTCGACAACTAAGACCAGTCTCTATTATTATCTGTACAACTAAGACGAGGCTGTTATTATTTTTAAGATTGTTTGTTTGTTTTTTAACAGCCTGCCTTGCTACAATATTATAATTAATTTTGGGATTGTTTGCTTACTACTTTCACTCCCCGTATTGCCTGGTCATTAGGGGATTTGTCTCAGAACGGAAACTCTATTTATCTATCTATCTCTTAGATATTGTATCTCTGGTATGTCGTTAACGAACTATGTCTTGCGAACGCTTCTACGAATCATTACGAAATTTGTATGGTACGTTAAGTGGTCTAGTACACACTTTCCAAATTTTTCTTTTCAAATTGTCTCCAAACTTCTCTCAAAGTAAACAAAGTATTCGCTGATATGCGAAATCTTGGATCAAAGTATTAATCACGAAGAAAAATAGTGATATCATAATGTGTTATTTCTTGCTTAGTTGTTAGATCGTTTGCTTACTATTTTCACTCCCTGTATTGCCTGGTCCTTAGGGGATTTATCTCAGGACGTAATAAACTCTATCTATCTATCTATTTATCTTTTAGATACCATATCTCTGGTATGTCGACAACGAACTATATCATTACTAAATTTGTATGGTACGTTAAGTGTCCTAGTACACAATTTCGAGAATTTTTTCAAATTTCTTCCAAACTTCTCTCAAAGTAAAAAAACAAAAAAATTCGCTGATATGCGATATCTCGGATCAAACTATTAATCACGAAGAAAAATAGTAACATCATAATCTGTTACTACTACATTTATTCATAACAAACTAATTGCAATTAGAGTGAAACTCAATATAACTACCATAGTTAAAACCAAAATTAACGGTGTATCGACCGGACGATATTAACACCCCTTTTGCCTATATGATAAATTACATCACAATCTTGACATCGATCGTGGCGCCACCTAGGCGATATTAATTCCTCGATCATTATCGGAAACGTAGATAAAAGACTGGCGTCTAAAACGGTGCGCTTCTTCGTCCGTAATAACAATAACGAGCGCGTGCCTCCTGTCAAGGGTTTCTCGTGGCTCCTTCCCTTAATAGCATAATCATTCCAGATGCGAGGTAGCTCTTGCGTGCAGCGAGTATATTCTATCAAGGAAATAGGAGGGAACGATCGCGCCGTGTAGGCTTGTTATAGCGACACCCTTATCTCGGGGGTTGTGGAAAAGGAACGCGATGTTCGACACGAATTAGGTAAGGAAACGCCGCGCGGTGTACACAAATGTATATATACATATATATATGTGTACATATATATTTATGTAAAAGTGCTATAGGGGACAACGAGGGTAGCAGAGCTCCTCCCTTGCGCCCCCGCGCTCGCGCGTGCCCGCCGTGCGAACAGGTGAATCGACGAGAACATAAGGCATTTCCACCTTGCGGCTCGTGCGTTTTCCGTTGGACACATGCATGGCACGAGCTTCACCGAGGCGGAACTCTACGAGCAGTAGTACGCTCGCCGAGCCACACTATTTAACGCTGCTAGCTCCCCGTTGCACCACGGCGCCTTACAGCATTTTTTCTGACAAACTCGTTTATAGACGATTTGTCAAAACTCGTCTATAAACGGCGATAAGGCTTAAACTTGCCTTATCTAAAAATATATATATATTCATGATTCATGATCTGAAATAATCGGTGGTAATGTCCTCGATTTCTTGGAACTTCGAGGGATTTATTGAATTTTTGAGGTATTCATTCCATTGCGAATGAATACCTCGAAACGAAAAAGAAATATTCATTGACCTGCAATTATCAATGTTCGGATTGTCCAAAGTTGATGACGAAGTCGTTTTAAGCGTGAAAAAATTTAAAAGTTTGACAATGTTTAATTTAAAAAACTTGAACAATTAAAAAAATTAGACATTAAGATTTTTTTTTACTCGTACATAGATGCGATCCGCGATCGCCTGATACAACGGTGCGAATTAATCGTTGCATACTAAAGAGTTGGTATTTTATAAATTTCAATGATTATCAGTAGGCTATTTCAATAAAGTGGCTGCGCATAATGTACGTAGATTCAGTAGGCAGGGCTCTCTACCAGCAGAGCGATAGCGTAGAGCACACGATCCATGCGCCGGTTAAAGTAAATGAGCGCAAGTGAAGCAGCAATGCTGTATGTGAGCATGGGGGTAGACGAGAAGGCGCGTACGTTGGCCCGGTTAACCCCCGAGCCGGAGAACGGCGCAACGTACTTCCGGGGCAACGGACTTGAACGACCGCGACATGTGGCCCTTGACTGGTCGTCTATTTCTCTCGGTATTTTTTTTCTCCCTCATTCTATCTTTTTTTCCTCTCTCATTTAATCGTCGTCTCACGAAATTTTCCAACTCGACGATACGTTAAGATAATTATTTCTCAACAAGTAAATTACTTATGTTATAATAATAATAATAATAATAATAATAATATCGATGTAATACGTAAGGAAACAAATAAAAAGAATTGAGCAGTTATTTACGCAAAAAATATTTTCCCTCTTCAAGGCAGAGTCGAAGATAAACCCTAAAAATAGCGCGCGCGCGTGTATTAAGCCAAGTGTAAAATTTCGTATAAACCCCGAGTTTGACAGTGCACCGGTCTCTCACCTGGTACCCCCAAAAGAGTAGTCGCGAAAAAAGTATATATATATGTATCCAGCCCCTTTTCGTCGTCGCCCAACGTACGCCGGGAGTCGATAAAACGAAAGAGAGAAAAAGACGAAAAAAAAGTGCGCGATACGAAGGTAAAGGAAAAAGGGGACGATAAAGGGAGGATCCTTTGCGAAGCTGCCGGCTGACGTCGCTCTTTAAACTTTAAATACCCGTCCCTTTAAATTCGACATCGAAGCTAGACGCCGAGGACAGTTGGGTCTAACCCCCACCCCGTGTCGTCATTCTTACATTCGGAAGAAGAGAGAAAAAAAAGAGAAAGGGCGAGACTCGCGAAGGGATGTTCTCGCGACGAAAGGGACCGGAGGGTAAGCCGGGAGACGAACGGCGCCGGAGGGATGAAAATGAATGTGTCCCGACGTGAAGCCCCGATAACTCACAATGGGGAGAATTGTTTCACGATTTTTCTTAGGAAGCTAACCAACCGGAAGTTTCTTTGGATTTATGTAATTGATTATCCACTTTGGTCGTGTACGGGAAATGAACATCAACGTTTCCTTTCATTCGTCATTTAGCGAGGCAATGTGTAAAATCGATAGGAAAAGTTTTTTTTTTACCAATGAAAAGCTAATTAAGCATGAAAAAATATATATATATATATTGACGGTATTCGAATCAAGCCTTTCGTTCGTAACAAAATTTACTTGTCTTAGATTTTCAAAACTATCTAGTTGAATTTCAATTTTAAAAAATGTCTTTCATTCGTCATTCAGCCCGGTAATGTGTAAGATCGAAAAGATTAATTTTTTTACCGATATATAACCCTTTCGTTCCTAACGGAATAGATTTTCAAAACTATCGACTTGTACTCGAATTTTTAAAAAATGTATCTGGATTCACATTTCGGTCTCGAAATTTTCAATAATTTGTTTATGACATTTCAAAGCATCTATTTTCATCAAAAAATAATCAAGAAAAATATTAACGAGCGACCATGCTGATTTCTAATATACAAAAGATAATACTTATCTTTTCACTCAAAACGACAATCACATAATTATCTATCACAATTATAATAACGAAAGATCATGTCGAAAATTTGCGTCATCGATCCAGCAGTTAATTTTTCGTTCGCAAAATGTTAATTTTCCCGTCAAACTGCCGACTCCGCTAATTATCGATAACTAATTACAATGACGAACGGTAGTATCGGAAGTTTTCATCGCCCGCTCGACCGCCAGTCAACAAACGGATAAAAGATTTCCAAGGTGCAAAAAAAAAAAATCAATAACAATTAAAATTCCATAATCATCTATGACCAATTATAACAACGAACGGTCATATAAAAATGTCCTCCATCGGCGGTTAATTTTTCGTTCGCAAAATGTTAATTTTCCAGTCAAACTGCCGACTCCGCTAATTATCGATAACTAATTACAATGACGAACGGTAGTATCGGGAGTTTTCTTCGCCCGCTCGACAAACAGCTGATCCGCCTTATAACGGTCTCTCGTATAGTTACGGGGGTAGGTCAGTGCCCCAGGAGGGCTCCCCGACGTAGGTATTATATACCTACACGAAAACACAGTGAGAGACCCATACCCGATATTTCGCACACTGTTCCACAAGTGTATGAAAGACGACGTCGGTCCTAACTTGCCGAAGAGCACCAACACAAGAGGCGCATGCGTGTCGGTTCCCCGAGCGACACCTATACTTAGAGAGCCGTCCATGGCTGTGTAGTTACCGGCGAGAACACGGACACAGCAGCCCCGAGGAGCGGGCAAAAGGGGCGCCAGGCAGCGCACACAGCCACCCAGCGAGAAAGGGCAGGTGAGCACCTGGTCTAACCCCGGCACGAGCTACTTGCTTCTGGTATCCCCGAGGGGTTCTCAATTCTTTATTCTCGTTCCACTCTCCATGTCTTTTTCTCCCATATCGCTGCGGTGTAAAAAGGGGTGGAAAAAAAAAGATTACGAATTTGGCCGGGAAGGGTGAGTGACACGGAGTCCGCTCGAGGGACAACCCTATAGCGACGAAAGGAACCGGAGACTCTTAAAAATCGTACGGTTGATTAATTCGTACGATTTGTCGTACGAGAGAGGATTAACCCTGACCCGTGGCTCTCCTAATGGATTTACTAATCACTGCGTCGGTCGCACATCAATTGCAACCCCTGGACAGGGATCGTGTGGACTCGTCGACGATTATTAATTTTCGGAGTAAAAAACAACCGAAAAAACCACCACTCGTACCGATTCGGATCACAGCTCAATCGGAGCTGTGGACTCGATTACCAATGATCATTGTTTTGGAGCCAAGTAGACGATATAATGAAAATCGGGAGTTGAGAACCGCTGGAATCGAAGAACGGTTTTTACGAACTATATAAAAGAATATAAAACTACTTTGCGACTTTAATTGCGAAGATTCGACTTTGATAATGAGACAACTTTTTTTTTCTTTGAAGTCGGTGTGAAGAACTGAGAATGAGAACCTCGCTCATGATTGGTTTTATCGGGCAGATTGAGTGAGTAATTAATTTATTATCAAGGGGACATCAATTGATGAGTTTTGTGTGGGTTTGAAACGTTTTTGGAGTCGAGTTGGTGCCGAGTCGAATGGAGATTTCGCAGAGGCCGAATGAGCACCCCTGCGACTCGAAGACAGTTCGGGGCAAGCGTGTACCGGGGACACCGTAGCAGACGTCAGAGGCCCCTTCAAGGACGGGGAAATCCCTCGGCGGCAACACGCCACACCTATTCCCTTTCGTCCCGGTAACACCATCCCACCTCGTGCCCGCCGAAGGATTCCCTCGCTTCGGTTTTACACGTCTCGGTGTCTACCGGCCGGCTCGACCAGTCACGCCACGAGGATCCCGTTCCCGGCTGCTTCGTTCACGCGAAGTGGCGGATTTTTTGGCGCGCAACCGCCGGGCCGCTCCACCGATCGACCGATGCCGGATTGATCCGAGAGCCTATCGAATTATCCAAATTCGAAGGGTTGCATAATTTCTCAATTATCCTCGACAATAATTTAATCCCCTCGACCCCGGAGTTCGCCGTCTGGAATAATAAACTTTACGATTTGTTACTCCTCTCTCGCACTTACGTGTTTATACATTTTTTAAATTATATTTTCGTAATCCGTAATATTAGCAATTTGTAACTTTCATAATTTATAACTTTCGCAATTTGTAATTTTCATAATTTCTTATATACCTATGTTACCATATTACGACATATTATTATTTTCGTTTAGCAAAGTAAAATAAAAAATATCGGCGTTCGGGTTTCAACGAGACAAATGTAATTTTATAATTAAAAAAAGTGATGTCTTTTTAACCCTTTAAATAGTAAGGATGTAACTAAAGTTAAATAACATAGACGATGGTATTTTAAAATTCATAGAAGCCAGATCATAAAAACTGTCGATAGAAAATCAATTAAAAGGTGTAATTTATACATCCGAAGTGCTGACCGGTTATTCATGTATTTTGTTTTTTTTTTCTACTTAAAGAGACAAATGTTTCAGCATTGAAATTTTGTATCAGACGATAAAATCCGAAAAGCTGTAGGGTAGAGAGTAAATCCACGAACAGTACATCGTCTGTTTCATATTTCCTTGAATAAGTTATCGGCGAGTCGAGGCGAGGTGAATTCGCATGGCGACAGCCAGGACTCGGCCAAGGAGGCAAACACGTGCCGGGCGTGACACAAAATCGCCTTTCTTTCGAGATATTGTTGGCGACTGGGAAAAAAAAGAACGATCTTCGCCTGACCTGCAGATAATATGCTACGAGATAGAGTCGCAGCATACGACAGACTCAGGCATGCGACGCATAAACTATGCAAATTTTGACGAGCTACGCATACCCGTGAGATTCCCCCGAGCGTCCCTGTGTATTCAAAACGTCGTTAAATAAAAAGTCAAGAAGACTATTTATACACACGCACCGAAGCGTATATCTGATTTTTTTTTAAACACCGCTAAAATTAAAATACAACCGGAGACAACGCTAATGGACGCTCGGACGTTGACCCACGTGGAACGCACGAAAACGTATTTCGGATGGCGAACAAAAATTGCATAATATCGAACCTAGCTTAAAAAAAAAATAAATAAAATTATAATCAACATGTGTAAACATTGAAAAAAATGTATGTTGTTAACTTACCCAACTTCCGGTTGGCGGAGTCGATGACCGCTGGCCGATGTCCCTTCGTTTTCGGAGTCCCACTAGGCGAGAGCGTCGATCTGCTGAGGTCCCGAACAATGCTGGCGATCGGCGAGATAATCGGTGGAGTTATTACTTTCATACACGTTCTTCCGCCGTTGATTCTCGGTGATTCGCAAGACTCGGTGATCATAGACAAACGCCTGCCGGCTTTCCGCAAATTGGCCATCTTGATGCACTCGGGACAAGACGCGATTTACTCCGAAATTTATTTATTTATTTATCTCTCAATCACGTTCACGATTCCGTCGAATTATTTTCTCTCGGTTTAATTGATCAAACTCAATTAAATAGATTTAATTGAGTCCAGTAACACACTAGACTCTGACTTACAATATTAAGAAAATTTGCCGCGTCCAATGTAATCGATTGATTAAAGACTCTGAGTCTAATTATATATATTGTATTATTGTCTCTAAACAATTTGACTTAAGCTATTGCTTCTCTTCAATAATTCTTTCGCCGCTAAAGAACGCCGAGAAGCATAAATTTAGATTTATTTGATTAATTCTATCGATTGATTTTAAGGATATTAATTTTAGACGATTTGTAGTACGGAGGGGACAACAGCGGTCGAGCTGGTAAGCTGGAGCGTCTGAAAGCATACAAAAGAAGATCGAATTAGTCCAGTTATTATAAACTTTCGACGCTAAATAAAGTCAGCTGTTTCCGGCCGATTAACCCTAAGTTTGTAACATAATTCGAAAACTCGATAAAATAAGAGACCGCAAAGTGGAAAGTCGAGAAACTTAAGAGCGAGGCCGTTCCTATTACTTATAAAGGGTTAATTAGTTAATTCAGCTCGAGCGCCCGCAAACTGCCTCATTAACCCGACTGAAGCACGAACTAGTAGATCCGCGCCGACATAGAGGACATGCGAGCTGCAATACGAGACTTCTGAATGGCTTCACATGCGTCCTTACACAGCCATATTTTGTCTATCGAAGTTCTGCTGAAACCTCAATCTTAATGGCAACGGTAAAAAAGAGACTAAGTGACTTTGTAATAACGAACCAAAAGTAAAACATTTCAAGAATGCGCATGAAAAAAATATATCAAAGACCCACATAAAAAAAAGGTTGAAGAACTTTTCTAGGACTTTTCAGGATCAAGCAAAATTCAAGGACTCTTAACGGGCTTTAAAAATGTTAAGATTGTCAATCTCAATTTTTATCTAATTTTGTCTCGAAATTGAGCCAAAGCCTCAATCTTAATTGCAACGGTAAAAAAGCTATTAAGTGCCTTTGTAAAAACGAACCAAAAACAAAAACATCAAGGACCGACATAACAAAAAAGTTGGAGCACGTTTCCAGAACTTGTCAAGATCAAGCCAAATTCAAAGACTCTTAACGGGCTTTAAGTTTTATCTACATTTACTGTTTCGATAAAAAGAATATTTTTACTGTCAAGAGTGCGAAACGGTTTGTTGCTTAGCTTCATAGAAGCAATCTAGGAGAGTGTGTTCCAAAGTTCGAAAAATTCTTTTCCGAGCCCGAGTGACCCGAGGTCTACAGAAATGACGCTCGGTCGGCCAAAACGCACATGCGTTAAAAAGATGTAAAACATATTCCGAAAACCCATTGGGAATGGGTGAAGTTACAGGCGTTGGAGAGTCGGGTGTTCGCCCGTTGAGTTAATGAAACGACTAAACGACGTCTCTGTTCGGCATTGTACAACGCAAAGCCATGTCCCGGCTTTGTAACGCGCCCGTGTGTGTGAGTAGGTGTGCGTTGTGCTGTTGCAGCTAGAGAGCGGTTGCCTCGGGTCACGAAACGGATCCCCGGCAGGGCCATTCGTTCGAGAGGTTAATCGGCACCAACTGCCGGCGAGCGTTGGGCGCGGGAGTCAAGCCGCCAACGAGAATGCCGCGGCTCCGAATCAACGAGCCCTGTTGACAAATAACTTTCCCTCCACCGCCCTTTAAAACGAACTCGTACATTGCTAATGAAAAAAATGAGACACAATTTATTTACTATACGGGCCGGAAGAAAAATATATCTATCCCAGTCATCTGATACTTTCGTGACAATTGGCGGTAAGGATTGTTAGAAACTAATGAGCTTGACATCGAGGACTAAAAACTTTAACGATCTGATTATAAAATGTTTTAACAACGATAGGGGTGAACGGGGCAAAATGGGATTATGAAACAAAATGCAGCTTTTCAATAACTTTTGGATGATACCAATGGTGGCCCGTGGGGTAAAACGGAGTTGAAAGTCCGGATGTATCGTTGGGACAAAATGGGGCATCAAAAAATTATTGGAAAATTGAGTTTTGCCCTCACTGTCCCGTTTTACCCCACATTCCCATTTTGCCCCGCTCTCCCCTACATCCATCTAGTGTTCTATTCATTTTTTATGTATAATAATTTACTGCTGTAAATGAAACATATGAATTGTATTAATAGTTATAATAGTAATTGTTACTAATTGTTAATAAAAAATATTATATGGAATTTCTTTCAATAAAATATTTGATACGAATAAAAGGTTCGACCAAGTCACTCTACCATCTATCTGTCTATAAAAATCTATAAAAAATCTATCTACTGAGTGGTATCTATATATCGCAGATTAACCCTTTAACGGCCTATTGGAAAAGGAGCATCCCGCTGAATGGTTTTTTTCTTAATTTTTACTGTAACAATTAAACTTTGATTTTATAGCATTTCTTTAACGCGTTCTTTCGTCCAGATGTTTTAAGTTTCGCCAGCATGATTTTTCCCCGCTCAAATTTGACAATTGAAATTGACAAGATGAAATTCGTGGCTGTTTTCCCAAAAAAAAACGTCAAAGGGTTAAAGCGGGGAGTCTCGTCGGTTCAACGTACCGCAATATTAGTAGCGCCAGATGAGTGTTAGATGACGTTAGTTAGTGACAATAATGGCGATTGGGATTGTTAAAGCTGCGACGATCGGAACGAACTTTGCGACATGAATTCACCTCGGAGACTGTGAAAAGATTCGAGCTACATCGGCGCTCGGCCCAGCGCCCGAGTAACGTCTCGCACGCATACAGAGCCATGCAGCCGAGGGGAAATATTAGCGATAAACAAAACGGACGGATCTCAACGGTCGCGCTAGGACGAGGAACGAAATCGAGAAGGAAATGGAAGGGAGCGCGCGTGCGGAGGAAAGAGAGAGCCGATCGGAGGCTGGACGCGCGAACCGAGAAGGAAGTCTGTAGATTCTGCGAGTCGGGAAGGAGGGGAATGTGCGGGTGGGGAAAAGGTTCGATATTTGACACAAGTGCAGACGTGTGTGGGAATAACGCGCCACTCTTCTATTCGAGCGGACTTAAAGCCCTCCCACCCGTCGCCCCGATGACGTCGCTAACGGTCGTTTGGGCATTTAAATCACACTCCGGGCAACCGACGTCTCGAAGTCGAAGCATCCAGCGAAATATTAATTTCTTCCATCCGACGAACTAACGTTCAGTCAAGCCGAATTACATTTTTACTTTCAGTTTTTCTAACCGAAGACTATTTTTCGATTTATTTTATTAATATGATTGTTTTTATATATAAGGTTTTCTAACTTAAAAGGGTTATTGTACCTAGTCTGATAAATAAATAATTAAGGTATATTACTAGGGTTTTCATACTTGATTGACGTTAACAGTTCTGAGTTTCGTGTTAATAAGTTCTTGTTCGGAATATATGAAATTGTTTATAATTTATCGAGGAGATATTTTAAAAATACAAACTTGTCGAAAGATATATTTGGAGACATTGTTTCGAAAGATAAACAGCCACGTTTGTCTCGTTCTGTTAATCGAAGCTAATTTAGTCCGTCGAGAGACTGGCCGTCGATAGATGTTATATTTTAGAAAGCTTATATTTTTTTTGCGTGTAGATGAATTGTTATTCATTCGAAAAATAATGCTATTAATATAGATCAAGTATCCAAGTGAACAGATCGTAGGTTCCTAAAACTTATCATTATTATTGCACGCTGAAATAATTATATTTTCTAACCCATATAATCATAAAAACTATTACTATCGTCGTCAGCAGGATTTAACTTTCGTCGAATCCCCCATCGAAAAAAAATAAACGACTTTGTCTGAGCTACGCGGATCAACAACTTTTTTTATGCCCGGCAACATGTTTCTCGTCCCACTGGAAGCGAAAAGGTTAGTCTTTGTGCCGTTGAACGCTACATTATATACCGTTCGTAATTTGTAACCACAATTTCGTTTCCCTTGTTCGCAAAACGTAAATAAACCGTATTTGAAAGAAGCAAGATTATATACGCGTAAACGAAAAAAAAGTTATCATAGCTTCGCGAATAGCGGAGAAGAAGGAAAAAAAAGAACCCATGTATCTTTTCGCCGTAGCAGATTGTGCGAGTCGCAGTGGGGGGGCTCGGATAACCCTCGACGCCGACCAACCGCACTAACCGCTCTGCCGCCACCTACAACGGCTGACTGACGCTGCCAACGGACATTTAAACGTTTGCCCCACTCTCGCTTCCCCATCCGTCATCCACACCGGCGTCGCCTCGCTCTCGCTCCCTCCCGCCCTCTCCGCTACTCCCATACAAACTACACATTATATACATGTAAACACGATACACTCCGAGCGCCGACTCGATCGAAGGGAGACACTTGTTTGCCTTCCCGAAATTCGGTAACAATGATGGCTCGAATTACGAGAATTTATGCTGTGCGAACAGAGGAACCAACGAGTTTGTATCCTATTTATGCTGATACGACAGTTGTCGAGCGCTGAATATTGAGGAATTTGAGATCCTCGCGATCACATCGAGCCCACCCAGAATGTTATGTTTTTTTTTTTTTTTCATTTCTTTTTCAGTCTGAATTTTACGAAAGACAAAATGAAATGAATTTGTCGCTGCACGATTCGTTAACCGCAAGACCTCACCTGTGAAAAGAACCGCTGCTAACTCTTCGATCGTGATTATTTCTCGATTTTTCCAAGCATCCTGTTTCCCATTACACTCGTCGCCGCGACGACGATCCAGCCCGGGCGAGATGTTTGGCGATGCAAAGACGAACGGGTTCTGGAAAGATGAACGAGAAAGGAGATTTACGGGAGTGCGCGTGCTGCCAGAACAACAGCTGAGAGAACAATGAGACCACGGTACGCGACGACGGAAAATCACGATGAAAATATGAGAAACAATGTACGCGCAATAACGTTAATTACGTTGATAAATATAACCGTTGATTACGATGATCGAAATTTTGACGAAGAATTTTCAGAGATGACCGACCAGACGCGTGAATACAATCGGAGGTCTATTCTGTTCTACGGACTACAGCATAATAACTTTTTTGGCGGGACTCGGCACAATGGCGCCAATAAACATCGCGACTGGGTGGGGTTAAGTGGTAAAAAAAAAGTATTGAAAAATAAAAAATTCGCATTCTCTCGAAAAAAATCTATGTTCGCTCGAGACACGAGTCGTGCAAATAAATATGCTTGGAAATGAGAAAAGCAGGCGAATAAATTATGATTCAAGGTAACCAGTTGCAAGAACCCGCAGATTTATCTCGCCGGTTGTACTTACTTTCTCGAAATATTCCTGTCGATTGATCGTCGTACATGTCACATTCGTGAATTCCAAGACTTGCGTAGAATTCTTGTGCTCCTCTACTGTCGAACGACTCAAAGGTCACTGCCGACGAGCTCGATGACAACAAACGATTCTTGTTCGAAAATCACGAGACGACGAGCAGTCGTGACGACGGAAGTCGTTCTCTTGAAATGAATGTCTTGTAGGTGGGCTAGGGGGGCGCTGCTCCCGAAACCCCCCCGCGGCGCTGTTCCGAACCAATCGGAAAATTGTGAAAAATTCACGGTGTTTGTCCGATTATTTCATTGTTCGCGAAATAAAACGTATTGTTAAATACGCATATATCGTTATTTGTACATTATTGTCAATTAATATTTTTCGAGGATACGATGTAACGAATAATTTTGAACATCGAAGTGGAAAATCGGCGTTCGACGAAAAAAAAGTAATTATGTTTCGGAGCAAAAAGATTCGTATAATTTATTTCCATTGTTTTTTTCGTTTTTTTTTTGTTTTTCTTTTGTTTTTGAAATATAAAAATCGTTTGTATTCGTAAACTTCGGGGCGCGCTGAACGCCTCGACAGTTTATAAATATAATAATAAAATATTCCTAATACGATCCTGTATAACCAGGAATAACAGTGATATTGAAAATATAAATATAACGTAACACGACATGGTCGTTCACATTTCTCTTCTTTTTTTATTTTATTTTTTCATTCTCTCTTATACTTTCTTCGTTTCTTTCGTTAGTTTTGACTTTAGAACTCTGAAACTTCGAGGGTCGACGAACCACCGCGATCGAAGCGAGTAAAGCTGCTAAGTTAATTTTAATATGTGCCTACGGAGGTGAGGTGGATGCAATTATTATTATAGACAACTGGCACTACGGCGGGACGAGTCCCGCGGCTAGGTCAATCACTCGACCGGACGAGAAATTATTGAGAGTACATGGTCGTTATAACGATTATACTAAAAAAAAATGCGGGACGAAACGCAAGGCGTTCGAGAGGAAGATGCAAGTGTCGAATTGCCGTGCAGTACGCGGAATTTCGTTACGATTATCGGAATGATTACTTTTCCACGATGTACAGAGTAACAAACTCGAATGAAAACGATCACCGATGAATCTTCGTTTAAATTTTTATCTAAATTAATTCGGTGGGCATTGCGACGAAAGGAAGCACACTTCAAACGTGCCAATTAATGAACATCGTCGTCAGAATTCATGGGCATTTTGCTCTGTCCAATACAACGAAATAATTGCACCACGTGCCGCGAATTTGAAATTTATATTGAGCAATCGCAATGGTCTGGTTTATAATTTACAAAATTGAGCGATGCCGACTCGTGAAAACATCAACGCAAATTCGATAATTTTTTTACAAATCTCTACAGGACAGCCGAAGTTGATACGGCTATTTGTTTTTTAATAAAGATAATTTACATATTCGTGAACTAATCGTCTCACTTCCGGTTTAACGAGCATTCATTGATTGGACCGTTTGTAGTAATACGAAACTAAAAAATATGTTTGCTCTCGCGCGATTCCGTAGGAGGGGACGAGCTATTTTGCACTGTTCTGGGATAAGGCTTAGCGGTGATAACGTGATTTGTTTTAAGAGCGCTAGTCATCAGCAGACTTTTGGGCTTCGGCGGAAGGGGCGGAGGTTTCGACAATTTTGTCGGCGACACCGTAACGTACTGCGACTCCGGTGATGAACTTTCGGCGGGTTTCGTCTGAGTCCGCGAGCCGTTCTCGATAATCGTCTGATCACCGTCCACGAGAGTGCCGTCGAGATTGCTTGACGTGTCGAAGATCTTGCTGTTCGACGTGTCGACACTGGTGAAATTATTTTCACGATCACATTGCACGTTTCCATTCGACAGGGACTTCCGATGGGATATTCCGACGGGGGTTTGCTTCTCTTCGGTCGAGTCGTAAAATTTTGACGATCCCTCCTTACCCGTCGGACACAAGCGTGTTCGCCGCATCTTCTTGCCGTTTTCTTTGTTCTGCAAGATTATTCGTTGATTTAGACAATTTATCGTTAGCGCTCTGCGATTGAAAGATCGCACTAGAGGCGAATTTTTAAGAAGTTCGAAAATGAAGCTTTTACCTTCAAGAAATCTGGAAGTTCGAAATTGATTTCGGTACCTCTTTGGTCTTCGAGTCTCGATCTCTGCGCTCTCTTGATACCTTCGTACAACTCTGAAACACCGAAAATACGTCAATTAAGGTGAGTTACAACATGTACCACAATGACATGAGTGCAAGAGAGATAGTTGCATCTTTTTGAGTCAATGTCATATAAAAATTGATGACATTGGGATAAAAGCGAAGTATCATCAGACGCAGTATTGAATTCTACACCCGCCAATACTTCGCTTTCCCGCGAAATGTCTACAATTTCCAAATGCAATTCATTACAGTTTTTGTTACCGACTGAGTCTGATTCATCTCGCTTTAACTACAGAGTCAATTAAAGTGAGCTCAGTTGGTAATAAAATCTATCAGATCTACAGTGGTACGGTATTTCCCTCGGACGGCAAATTTTTAGAGCACTTGAACGAATTACAGTTTCCATTACCGACTGCGATATTTTGTATGCCCTTTGGTCGAAATGAAATACCGCGGTCGGATCTGACTGTTTCTGGTATCTTACCGTCTCCTTCGAATCGGCCAGGAAGTTGAAGCTTCACGCCGTTTCGCCACTTCGCTATCAACGGTGGATGAGGTCGGGAACTATCCTCGCCAGTGCAGTCGGTCGAGTTACTCTTCTCGCTGGCGTTACTGCATTTCGATTTGCTCTACAACAAAAGCATAAAAACCGTTTATCATGCCAGGTATTTTGCGTGAACGATGAAAAAAAATGCAATTCTTCTGTACCATCAAATTAAATCGATAAACGAAAACGTACCTTCTTCTTTCCGTGAATCGTTGAGTCTCGTAGGAAGAATTTACTAGGAAGAATGGAAGAACCTTCCGAGCGTTGATCGTCGGACTGCACATGAGATAGAGACAATGTTAGTATAAATTGTTCAACAAATTTAACTTTGTGCGTACACAGTACAATAGGTACCAACGTTTCTTGGCCACGAACGTCCATAATTCGTTTCATGTTCATTTTACAACAAAATTTTGTTCATTTTACAAAAATGTCTGCCAATTGTACGAATATTTTTTGTAAAATTAAAAATAAAATAATTGTGGACATTTGTGGACAAAAAAAGTTTGTTAAATATACAATTCTTCTTTACTGCGTAGGGAGTTCTACGTGTACTCACCTTGCATGATCCTTCGCTGTAATGATATTTGTTTGTACTTTTGCCAACTAACAATTCTTCAAATACTTTATTAGTTATCTCGTCGAGTGTCGGCTGACCTTGGGGGATTTCGTCGGGGTACTTGAAACCGTCTCGATGAAAATCTGCTCGACCATAAACAAAAAAATTGGAAGTCATTAGAAAAATGTTGATAGTTGACTGAAATTTTTTTATAAATGCGAATGACGCGAAAATATGTTTTCATATCGGGAATGGGAAAATCTTTCAGAAACTGGAGCGTTTATCCATATAACGATACACCTTTTACGCGTCAAATAAATAAGACGTGATTGAAATTGTATCTTCCGTACCTTCGCTATTGGACGTGAGAACGAGTCGGGTAGGCGAGTTGATTGCCGGTATGTCCAGCGAAACTGGATGTCCTTCGCCCCATATGGTGATCAGTTCTAGCTTGAAACCGTATTTGTTCAAACGAGGTCTCAGCACCTCTCTCAGCGTCCGACCTCTATGAGCTATCACAGTTATTATTCGACGGGAAGGTAGATCTACCTTCAATACCTTCGCAGGTACAACCTCGACCTCTTGTCCAGCCAATACTGCCGACGGATATTTAAGATTTACCAGCTGCAAAATGAAAATTCCATTAATCACATATTCATTAATCTACGTACTGAACATTATTTTTATTACGTTATTCGTTAAATTTGACCCTTTTACAGTTACTAATTATACTAATGATCGGTGCTGAGTGTAACGAGAAACATCGATTCTCGTGTTTTTAGTAGTTTATCAGTAACTTTTTTTCCATCACCGTCAATTACTATAGCGTGCAAAAATTCTTACGTATTAATAAATAAATTATCAAAGCACCATGTAGCCATACGGGAAACGGATATGAAGCATTGATACGTGGAATGTTGACGAGAAAATATGACTTGATCCCTCCAGAATCGTGAAAAACCCCATAAAATTCCCGCAAATTTTGAAACCATATTTTTTTTTAAACCAACTCTTCGCAGTCATTTTTATGAATCGATAACATAAACTATGTTTATTGCATCAATAAAAAAAACTGTTCCAGATGTGTATATTCCGAATCCGATTCAATTCGTTCTGTATATTTTCTTTATCGCTTTATTGAGCGTATTCAGTTCGTTTAATTCGTTCGAAACAAGAGACACAGTTAAAAAAAGATTTCATCGAGTCATCACTAAACGTCTTTGTACTTCAGTCGGAATATTGACTTACGCGGGTTGTTAATAATATTAATATTTTAAAGGCTTGTGTCTACAGTTCGGCAATGCCTGCCGTTATTCCATCGGGTTTGCGATAGCGTGCAACGATATCTTTTAGTGTGCGAGTTCGAAGAGGCTGTTAGATATCCGATGTGAGGGGGTAGCTTGTTAGTTCGAGCTTAATGTCTTTAAGTTGCGTGAATTAAAGTAGTGATTGGCACTAACCTCGTCTGTGGCTAGTACTAGAACGTCATAGTTAGAGTATCGAAGAGCTCTCTTATCGAGCAGTCGAGTAACCACGTCTTTAATGCTCTCCGATTGGCTAGTAGGCACGACCGTAGTTGAACCGTCGGGCAATATAACTCGACACAACCCGGTACACTTGGCGTGAACCTCTTTCTTTTCATTCGTTTGTCCATCGTAAGACGACACTGACTACAATTTATAGATACTTGCTAATACACACACATCGTACCTTCAGAAATTTAGCGAAAGAATGACGAACAAAAAAAAAAAGAAAAAAAAGAAAAACGAAAGCCTCTAATCGATTCTTCAAGCGATCTCACGAGCAAAAATCAATCGAGCAATTCATATCACTTGGCTAATCGTAGGCCATTTTTTTATTTTCTAAAGTAGATAATTAAAAACATCAACGTTTGCGATACAAAAAAAAATCACGAAATAGTAAATCACTTACGTGCTTCGTGAACGATTGCCTCAGCGCCAAATCCCACGAAGCCAGTGACGATCTACTGCTCGATATCGATATACTGTCCTCGTTATTGTTTCCCTCGGATTCCCTCTTCATCGTCGTGAAACTCTTGTATATCGTCTCGCCGCGACTCGGCGTTTTGTTGTACTCCGACTCACCCCGGTCCTTCGATTTTGATCTGAAATACAATTTTTATGTAAATTCGTTTTGTCGTTGACTCACTCGTTTATTGCATTATCAGATTTAACTCTAGTATTTTTTTGCTCTGGGAACTGTGTTGCACGATAAAAAATAAAAAAAATAATCTATTTCTTCGACGAACTTACCGATTTTTTCGATGCCAAGGAAGTATGGACTTTCGGCATCGATCTTCGGCGTCCGAATGGCTCTTCTTCAGTTTGACGCTCGGCGAGCTTGTGAGCGTCAAATCGCAATCTTCCGTACTGACAACGCTACTCCCGGTCTCCAAGCAGTGTCTGTAAAGATCCGATCGCAAGAATCTCGGATAGCTGTCGAACTTCATTAAATTGAAGACTTGCTTTTGAGCCTGGAAATACAATCAAGGTATATACAAATATATTATGTATATATATATATATAAACAAGAAGTCGATCAACGAACGGTACTTGAAAATGAAAAACGAGATCTTGTTTTTACCTGTAAGAAGAGATCGGCCGGAGCTTGATTCAGTAAGTCTTGAGTTATCTGTCCGGAGGCATGACTGTCGACGTTCACCGGTTCCGCAGCTGTCGTCGACAAATGACGTTGATAAATTTGACACGCCAATCTTCGTCGTGCGTTTGCATCCTCCGTATCCTTGTATCTCTCGCAAGCTGCCCAGAAATATATGTTCTCGTGGCTAAATTCTTTTTTCAGAAATTCCTGCGAACAGATTTACAACTCGTTTATAATATACCAGCAAATTTTCTCAATTTTTCCATAACAGCAACAACAGCATTTGTTTTGTGAAACGGAATAAGGTCGAAGTACGTACTGCAAAAGTTTGTAGCCCTTTCGGATCCTCCAAAAGTTTCTCAAATCCAGACGCCCAAGTGTGAACTCCGTTGCCATTGCTCGTCTTGTCGAAAGATTCTGAACTTCCATGCTGCAACGACAAACACACAAAATTACAAAACGACCGAAACAAATTTTTTTTAACTGTAAAAAAAAATGTGCATATCAAAATTTGTCGCAGGTATGTGAGATATTATTAATGCAATATTAATTACTAAATTCAATACAAGTACCAATCGAAATTAATGCTTGGTATATTTTCATATACCGATCGATTAATTTTACAACTCAGCATAGTATCGTATTGCATACTAAATTGAATACGCCGTTTTACCTATAAAGACCAAAATATTACCAAAAAATAAAATGTTGCTAAAATTGTTGACAGCGGTGAGGTCACCGACCCTTTGAAGCATAGTTACCCATAAATGGATTACGAGACAAACTCCCTCATGAGCGACACGCTATATTTAACCGTGCGTAATTTTTATCTGTTTGTCGCAGGAAAATAATGGTTTGATATAGTCCATTCATTGGTAGGTGTCACTGTCCTGTTATCGCAGTATAAAATCTGCAATTTCCGTATATCCACATCCGGTCCTTATGCATGAGAAACCCGCGGGTTTTACAGTGCCGCGTGTTCACGGCCGGGATAAAATTTACCGAACAGGAAATCACGCTCCAGAACACGCCTGTGGTTGGCACATCGGATGACCTCAAATATAGTTATTCGATAATCTCGAATAAAGAGGAGCTCTTTGTAAAAACCGTTCGACGTATTCGTACGAGCTGCTGCTCGCAACCGGGGAATACAATAATGAATCTTATCCGACGCATCTACCTCATTTGTATTCTTCGAGCGTACACACAGCTTAGCTTATTGAATTCATTCAAATTGGACCGACGATGAGTCAGTTTCTCAGGAAGCATTCTCGGCGAGTGTCGAACGCTTTACGAGCGAACAAACACGCTGAATATAGTTTTATTTGTCAGCCCCCCCGTTATCGAGGCAAAATCTTTTTAATCTTCGAAACGGACGATTCGTCGTCGCGAAGACTCAAATTTACGGTGACAATGTAAGGCGCGCGGTAGTTTAATCTATCTAGACCGCCGACGAGACACGTATAGTTTTATTCCAGAAAACAGAGGCAAAGGAAACGACGCGGATGACGGTGTCGTTAAGTAAATTCTCGCGAATAATATCTCGTTACTTTGGAACTAAGCGTCTCTCTCTCTCTGTCGTGTCCCCGTTTCGTCGGTCGGCGGAACCGCGAGCAGTACTCTGAAACTTCGGAGGCTCGCGGTTTGCCATTAAAAAGTCACGCATCAAAATATTATCCGTAAATAATAATACAAATATCGTTGGCCTGTAGTAAAAAGAGCGTATCGACTGTGTACCAATTAAACAATTATTTGCTCTAACTGTTTAATAAAATTTAAAAAATTGTCTACAACACTATAGACAATGTTAGTCTTCAAAAAAATGTTATGTTTTTTTGTCTGTTCGCATCAAAATATTATCCGTAAATAATAATGCAAAAATGTACAGATTGAACCAATGTTTGCTCCAAAGGAATTAATCAAATAAAAATTTGTTATGACACTGTAGAGAATTTTACAGTCTTAGAAAAGACATATTTTTTCGTCCCTTCTTGCGTGGCTCAAATGCACAATAAGATGTCGACAAAGTGTTAACAGCGTGCCTCGACTTCTACAAATATTTTCTTATTTTTCTTTTCTTCGAGGTCTGACAATTCCGGCCTAGAATTGCCCGATCGGAGTGAAGCCTGTGCATAGAATGAATCGGGGAGGATTCTTCGGTGCGCAACACCTGTTATTCAACAGGTGAGTAGCGTGGGAACGGGCAGCGTGATCCCACGCGCTATTCCGTTCGCCGAGAATCCCCGACGATCTCTTGCCGGGGAAACAATGCTTAGTTCCAGCAGAGTTCGCATCGAGAATGGCGAAAAAAAAACGAGCAAATTAATGTTTTTCCCCCGCGGAGGATTCACTCGAAGCGTTAAAGATTGTCGCGCGCATCACGAGCGGAAGCAATTTCTTACTGCAATTAATAATCGGTGTGTGTATGTGTGTGTGTGCGTGTGTGAAATCGCAGGAGATTAAATTTTAATTGGTTCGTCGATGGTATCTACGTCGTTGAACTGTGTCTATCTATCTCTTTGGCCTCTCGTCTAATCAGTTAGAAAGTTTGTCAATGAAAACTAGTTTCGATTAAATACTTGAAAAGCTGTAATCGTTTCTACGCGACTTGCATTTGGAGCATCGACCGTAAACGTATCTTTCGTCAGCGAAAAAAAATACGTCTATACGTGAATGCCCCTGGAAACTCGTGCTAATTTCTCTAAAAGGAAATCCAATCAAGCGACCGACTAGAATAACGATTTTTTTTATCCTCCCGATATCATCGCGCTCGAGAGTGCGCGTCGCCGCGCAAGTACCTAATTGAAATTTATGTAACGTCGACGTCCCGGCGAATTCGCTTCAAGGACTCGAAATTGCTCGCTAAAATTTCGTCGAACGAACTTCGTCGCTGCGGAAGAATCTATCGAGCACGGATATTTGCAGGAGTCCCCGCACGATGTGCATGTTTTTTTTTTCCGCGGAATCTAATCGTGCACAGATACGTGTTCGTGTAATCGTGCAAGACTGTGACTAATGTCCCAAGAAACCGGACGGTCACTCTAACGTTACCAGCCGCTCCCAAAAATAAGTCTTTATCGAATTTTCTTAAAAACACCCGACGATCTAATCCGCACGGATTATTCGCTACGTTATATTTTCTTTCAAATATTGCCCCTCTCACGGTTTACGAATTGACAATAATTGCATATAAATTGTGTCCATTATTTCTGAAACAAATTTAAAAAATAAGAATTTTTCAAACCCAGTTCGCTTTACTATTTTTATATCGTTATCTCCCTTTTGTTAAAAAATACTTTCCGGCATTCCCATCGCGAACATATATTCGATAAATATTTTAACAATAAAACATCCGTGAAGACAATCTCGCCGAATCGTTACAATCTACGTACTGACTTCTCGAGTGGTTCCATGTCTGGGCGATCGGTGAATTCGTTTCTCAGGAATGGCGCGTAATCCCATTTATATTATCCTTTCCCTTTCCTTTGATATATTCCCGCACGTGCACCCGCGCTGATTCAGTACAAATTCTCGCTCCGTTTCTGTGCAATTTCTTTTTTTTTCAAACTTCTTCACAATCCTTCGAATATTTTTATTTCGAGTTATTATTTAGTTTTTCCTTTCTCGATAAAATCGTAACCGCAATACCCGCGCGTCAAACAAATAATGTGTCGTTAAGGGGGGCTCCGCCCAGCGACCATAATTTGTCCCGCGGTTCTCTACAACACACGCGCGAGCGTTCTGACAAACGCCGAGGCCTCACCGACGTTTGTCCGGTTGACAGCGTGCACCGCTGCCCGCTGGCCAACAACGAGACCAGGAACCGTCGTACGCGGAGTGGGAGATTGTGTATAGGCGAGGGAGCGTGTGGAACGCGGGGCACACGTCCATGCGGCGTTGAGGCCAGGCCCGCACTACCACCAGCGGCAACGTCGGTTCAACCAGCGAACCCGCTGGTCGCCTCTCTCGTTTCGTTACCGCCGAGAGCTCTCTAACCCGTGACGTTAAGATCTCCCACCCGAATAGGCCTACAGTAGAGTCCTCCTTATCGCTCCAATTTATCGCCTCTCAAAGGAGCCTCGAGCACAAGACTGTTCAGAAATCTGAGCCAATTTTTTTCCCTTATAAGAGGAAAAAAAATGCTGTTTTTTAAACCGATAAAGATTTTCTACTGTATATCGTGCGGGTATTCGGCTGCCAATGCCGCTCTCGGGTGGACGCTATAACGCGTTTCCCGAGCACGTATTACGCTCCGGACAACGGAGTCACGCACGTTCCCTCCGGTGTGTATTCGTGTTTCGTAGTATAGCCCCCTCCTGGCGTACACGACTCGTGAACTCTTTCAGTACGCCACGTAATACACAACGTACGAGGACTCGGTACGAAATGTATATATATATATATTTATATATATATAGGTGGTGTGTGTATGTGATTGTAGGTGTTTTGTACGTCCATTCTCATCGCTCCCTTCTTTCTTCTCGCGCAGGCTAACCGAGGCAGGAAATGATGACGCGGCCTCAATAGCGAACGAGCGAGAAGCGGAAACCGTGCATCGCCTTGCTTCTTTCTACCTGTAAAAATGAAGATGATGATCCGGCTGTTGCGATTTTCTTAGGAGTTGGGAGACGCGAATATTCTCAAGGATCAAGGGCGACGTGCAAATGGAAGCCGGATGCTCGATCGACCGATTGTTTTGATACTTTGTTTTTTGTTATTTCTTTTTCTTTTAGGAGTATTCGAGGCTTTGAGAAATTCGGTGCATGGATTTCAAAGATACATTTTTTTAGTTTGACGATTTGAAAGATGTATTTTACATGCAGATCGACCATTTTTTTCGTCTCGATGCTTCAATATCTAAGTTTCAGCATTTCGGAATTTGACCCAAGAAAAATGCAATTTGGGCCTATAAGTGACTACTTTTTATTTAAATATAATTCAAAAATTATTCTAAAAGAATGTTTTTAAAAATGACTCTAAATTATTTTTTGAAAAGGCTGAAGGTACGATTATACTCCACGTTCAAAAAAATTAGCTTCCCGTGCTTGGATTGTTTTTGTAGAACGCCTACGAAACAAATTCGTGCGAAGGGAGCCCGCGTGCTCTAACGTCGGTAATCGCCGGCTGTGATCTCATAACTGGCCGGCTCCGAGAATCCTTTTTACCAATTATTATGAGCACGCAGCTCGTGTCTAGAAAAATTCTTCCAAGCGCGAGTCGGTCACTCTTGCGCTCCGAAAATTATATTTTTCGTTTTTGGAGCAACGAACCCCTTCAAGTGGGAATTTCGATCTCTCGCGTGGCCCGCGCGTGTTACGTGTTTCTCGGAAAAGAGTATCCCATATGTCGCGCACCCAAGCTTGCCCTCTTCAATCGCTATTTATACACGTGATTAGTCACGGTGGAAAAACTCTGAGAGCTTCGCATTGTTTTGCTCGGGAACGGAAGTGCTTCCGAAATGATTAATGCTCCAATTTTCGAAAATACATTCCGTCCACACGAAGCCGGCAGCGCGACGACAACTCCGAAATAGCCAGCCACCCGAAATAGGCCATCGTAAACTCAGATCTTCATGAATGAACGAAGGCCATCATGAATTGGCTGAAGTAAAAATAAAACTGTAGGGTTTATTTCTACGCGTGACAGAATTTATGTATTTATCGTTAGAGCACGAGACTGAAAAATGAAAAAGAATTTTTTTAATAAACATGAGAATACGTTACCGATAATCACTCCTCTCGTCGACAGGTTCCACTGCTACGTAACGAGCAGACATGCGATAAAAAAAATTCGATCCGTAATTTATGTATTCGATTCGCGAAATTTCAATAGACGATTTCAGGCAAAAACTTGTATTATTTTTTCTCGATATTGAAAAAATTTAATAAAAATCACCCACTTTCGATTGATTATATCAGTATTCTGATCGCGAGAAAAAATCCCCAGTTCCGAATATAAAAAATTGTACGCAAAGTCCTATTTTTTCAATATTATTTTTTATAAATATCTTCCACTCTCAAAAAATTCAGACGGGGTAATTTTTTCACACGATTAAAATACCGTTACAAGCAATCAACCGTAGGAGATTTTCGGTCGAAATTTTTATTACCGAGAAACAAGAAATACCTTACCTTGCCCGAAGTCGATGGACCTCTCCCTTCAAAAGATTATTTCAAGTGGATTAAATTCCTCCATCTTCTTCCGCCAGTCTAATTCTCTTTCCACCGAAAAAAAAAATTGATTTAAATTCGAACTCACCAGACAGCTGTCGGAGGCGCAGCCTCCGACGTTCCTCATTTCCTGAAGACTGCCCCACGGTCTCGGTTCGGTCTTGTTCGTGTACGAGTTCAGGAAGGAAGTTGAAAAATCCGCGTTCGTCGGTTTAAGGTCCTCCATGCTGTGCACCAGTGACTTCGAGAAATTGCTGACCGAATTGTAAACCTTCGGGCTGAGTTTGTTGCTAGTTTCCATGGTCAATGTGTCCTGATGCTGTTGCTGGTCCATTGCGCAATCGCGATTTTCGGGGTTCTCCGGCTCGGCGCGAAAAGTTGCGCCACTCGCGCATACGGAGGCGAACGATGCTACTGACGATCCGGCGTACGGCTGCGGAACTACCGGAGCAGATGGTCCGGGACAGGTGATGGGATCCCCACTCCGCGCGACGCTTTGTCCCGGCAAGGAACGTCGTGCCGAAGGGTTGCCTGCTGCCGTTGCCGCAACCCCCGAGCACGCTTCGTCCTCGTTGCCCGAACTCTTGAGCGAGTCCGGTCTCACGTTCGATCCGTTAGTCGTCGATATCGAGAACTCGGCGTCCTTCGAACATCTCAAACGACTGGACTCGCTCCATCGCGAGTCCGACAGCGCACGGACAGTCAGTTTCGAGCCCGGCGGCGGACACGCGTTTCCTCGGCAAAGAGGAACTTGAGGGTTCTGCGAAAAAAATATTGTATTATTAATCTTGGCAAGATAATTGAAGGAATAAAAATTAGGCTTGCTCGCTGTAATTGCGATACGATTAAAATCGATTAGTGTTAGTTGCGGTAATTGTAACGGATGTGAAACTCATTTCCAGCTCAGATCTCAATTTATATTGTTAATGGAGCTGTGAAGATACTTTGATACCGAGATTGTTATCACCGAACACGGAAATTATTTAGAAATCGTCGTACATTTTTTTCTCGTTCGTTAGTTATGACACAGTTATAGAAGTTGTTTCGACGATCCTAATTTTATCATCTAAATGCAATCATTTTTATTCCCGCGTTACGCCGTTCAAGCTAACGACCACGTGAGATGCGGAGTTTATGATTAGTTTGTGGCATTGTTATTGCCAGGTGTTCTATTGTTCGTTTCAACGCGAAAAGAAAAGTCTGCAAACAATCCTCAATTTAACAGTTACCCCGGTAGTGATCTCTCGCGCAACGAGGTCTTATTTTTCGAGGCTCGAAGTTCGCGTGCATCGTTAGCTTCAGCTTCGTTACCGACCATGAGAGAGTACCGGCGATGAATGCATCGCGATTAAACGCGTGCAATTAAGAGATCTCGGTCCTACCGGTTGCGTACGCCGTGGATCATTACCGAGGTCAAGTTTTAACAAGGTATTTCGTGAACGCACGGATGAGAAGAAAAAAAAACAACGACAAGCTGACGAACCCTCGGAAGAAGATTGGAGGGGCATCGTCGACGCTGCGGAAAATCGGGCAGCATCTTTCTGTCCGAGTGACTGCCGTAGTCGTCTTTGAAGCCAATGCCGGAGTCGCTGTTGCTCGAGTGCGCGGTCGACGTGCTTATGTTGCTCGGCTGCGGCGAGGCGGTCTCCTGGTGTCGGTGAGCCTCGTTGTACGGATTCGCGTCGGCGTCGGTCGAGTCGGTTATGTAGAGTGTCTGTATCGCCCCGATAAGGCTGTTGCAACTGTCCGGAAACTCCTGGCAAACGTTCAGCTCCGAAGTCTTCGTGCAGGTGAAACCAAAGACGTTGCAAGTGCTCGAGTGTACGGCGTGATCGATGAGCTTGTAGTATATTGTAAAAACATGGCACGAGTTCGAGACAATGTCGTCGGTGTCCTTCACCGATTTCGTCAGTATACCGAAGTACTGCTTGTCCTGATCGGAAAACGAGTTACAGAATATTATTCTGTATGACGGATACTCGGCTATAACACGATTCTCCGAATTCGTGAGCTTTATGTTCGCCACGTGTATCGTCAGAAGCACGGTCGTTGGATTACGCTTCTCGGCCTTCAGCCTCTTGATGCACTTTCTCAAAACCTGAAAAAGAAAATGGATAATAATAATAATATACAATCGTCGTAGCCTGTAAATTCCGTTACAGATATTTTTTTTGCTAATCGTTTTTTTCACCGTGAAAAGTTAATACGAAATTGAAACAAATAACTGTTCGAATCAATTGTTTGTATTAAAAAATTTGGGTATTCTGCCGCTCTTTCGAAAATGCGATAAATCTTTAAAATCTTTAAAAATACGATATAGAAATTCCATTGATTTCATTTTAAAAAATATCTTTTTTGTTTGTTAAGGTACCTACTGCATGAAACACTAGGCAAACCAGTGCTAAATTTTTAGAATTGTTTATCCAAAATGCTGTGCATTTGTTTACAGTAATGGAAGTCGGTTTGTATTACTGTATGGGTGCTCAATCAAGGAAACTATTGATAACAATGCTTTTGCAAAAAGATAAACTGATAAATTTCCATGACAATACATTGTGTTGTGTTTTTTTTCAAAGAAGAATCCTCATTTTTCAACCAATTTCAATGTACCATGGCCCATTTTGTGTCTGAAACGTTGCTCTATGAATTCACCAAGTTGATGTTTTTTAAAAATAGTTTTAGCCGTTTAAAAATGACAGCAGTTTGTTCATGGAAAAAAAACCACCGGTTAAACAGTATGCCGTATTTATCAAACAGTCAAACCTTCAAAAAATCTACTTGACGAATTTGTGGAGCAAAGTTTAGCAAACAAAAGGAACCGTGGTACATTAAAGTCGGTTCCAAAATACGGCTTTTACTTTGAAAAAAACCCAACAGAAAAGTACCATAATGGAAATTTGCATTTACCAGTTGTTGTTCTTGCAAAGCCATCGAGATTAATATTTCTCTCGGTTGATAACACACACAATAATACAAATCAAGCCCCTTTAATAATGAATGTATGCAGTTTTGAATAAAGAATTGTACGAATTTGGCGCTCATGGGACTAATGTGCGACACAGCAGCTCTCTTAAACGCTTCAAGCGGAATGACGCGACAAATCCAGCTAAAAAAAGAAAAAGAAGAAAAATCTATAGTCAAACAATCAAAAAATATGCAAATTTCTTTCGACCTGCATCATGGTGGACGGATGCAGTTGATTGGGAATGTCGATGGTGCCCAGATAGCCGACCACAGTCCTGTGAACGATTTTCTCTGAGTCTCTCTTGTGCGAGAGCGGCGGAGGCGGAGGAGGCAGCGCGCTGGCCATGTTCCAACGATGATGAAGGCCAGCATGACCGCACTGGATCTTGCTCTGCGGAGCAGCCACGCTTTCCACGGTGGCGTCGAACATTGCACCGGTCTGCAGATCCCTCACGACTTTGGCGACTCTGCATTGCGGCTGGGGAGCCACAACGCCGTTGCTGGTGCGAGGCTTGTGCGAGTACTTCGGCTTGGATCTCACCGTCGCCAACCCTTCCTCGTCCGACGAATCGGAGTAATAATTTTCGGCTATCTGAAGCCGGAGGACGCCCTTGGAGTGTCCTATGAGCCTGACGACGTCGTCATGAGGCGCCTTGCCGACGTTATGGCCGTTCACTGCGACGAGATAGTCTCCGGCTCTTAGACCAGCATTCTCCGCCGGACTACTCTGAACGATGCAGCTGAGAATGCAAGGCTGCTGGCCCGATATCGTGAAGCCGAAACCCTTCGCGCCTCTGACCAGCTCCACCGCTCTGACTCCATAATTTATTCTTTTCTTCTTTCTTCTGTTATGGTGCATACTTGAAACTCGGCAAAAATGAAAAATGTGAAGAAACTTTTTATTTTTTAGTATTTTTTTTTAGATAAAAAAAAAATAGATGTATATGAATATTGTTTAACCGACGCAGTCGGCGCACATATGCACGTTTTTCACTGGGTATCGAGTGGGAACTTCGACGAGATGAAATTCATTCTAACCGACCAGCGAAAACACGCTCGATTCGCGATGTTGGAGGGTCTTTTTTTTTCTTTCTTACTTCTCCTTCTTCGGCTTCGCTACCTCGAGAACGTGCGACAATCGCGGACATCCTCTAGACACATATTTCCAAACGTCGTCCGCGGGGCCCGCAGACTCCCACGCCTACTCGGAGATTAATATGTCACTCGGGCGATTCGCTGTCTCGATCGTGTCCTATCCATGACGCTTCCACACGGATATTGGGATAGCCTTTTTGTTTTTTTTTTTCCTTTCTATTCTACACGCGCGACGAAGCGTCGATGAAACGGCGATTCTTCGTGCGAGTAGGATTTTATTTTTCGCAGACTTTCTTTACATTCCTCTGGCTGTGTAGTATACTGACGGTAATTGTCGGACATTTTTCGAACCTGTCGCTACCTGGCGGTGCACACCTGATCTCTCTCTACCCGACCAGCGCAACGGGCTCCGCTGGTGCGAATATTATCGACCGGACGATCGCGACGAAAAATTGTTCAGATTTTTTTTTTGTACTTTATTTTACTTTACTTATTAATTTTTTTCGAATAAGACACGAAAAACGATTTATGAAAATACTCCTTTAGCGATAATAAATGGTCTTCACAACGTGGGATGTTTAGCTCATGTTTGTAGGAGATTTAGAATCGTTTTTATATGCGAGCTATTCGAGCGTACGCGACTTACCAGCTTCGTTGTACTTTGATTGTCATTTAAGCTATCTTTACGGAAATAAATAGGTGTTTTTCTAGAAATTTCTTCTCGATAACTATTAATTAAATAAAATCCGAGGTTTTATTTAACAAAAAGATCGATTAAAACGAATTCTACTCGAGCATTTACCTAAGCGGTCACCCATCCAAGTACTGACCGCGCCCAAAGCTGCTTGACTTCAGTGATCGGACGAGAACTGGTACTTTCAGCTTGGTGTGGTCGTTGACGATTATTAAGTTTTCTCCAGATTGTTTTGTTATTAATCCTTATTTAAGTCATTTCAAAGAACGAAGATTTGACGGGTTTCAGTTGAAAGATACGAAAAAGTATCTTACTGGATATCACACGTGACATTCAACGGAGATCGCACGTGAAACGGTTTCTACATAGCATATAGTCGAGAAGCACAGAATCGACAACCAGCGCGCCAATCAGAGGCCGCGCTGAGTGTTTCGTCGTTGTGATTGGTGCGGCGGTTGGAACCGAGACGGCATAAATAGGCCATTTACGGCGCTACTGCTTCAGTACAACGACGAACTCCGTGAGGAGAACATCTTCGGAAGTCCACGTTATAAATCTATAAAACTCATAATGTCTGGTCGCGGAAAAGGTGGAAAAGTAAAGGGAAAGTCCAAGACTCGCTCAAACCGAGCTGGCCTACAGTTTCCAGTGGGAAGGATCCACAGACTGCTTCGGAAAGGAAATTACGCAGAGAGAGTT